>JARGYA010000554.1:0-82314 GCA_029204335.1 Mycena vulgaris
ACCCGCTGCGCAGGCGATGGCCCCTGGCGAGAGGAACGGGAGCGAGATCGGGGCGGGTACGAGTACGGGTGTGGGGGGGGGGACGAGTGGAGTAGAGCGGGTTCCCCGGGCGGCGGAGTCCACCCCATCTTCGTCACATAGTAACTTCGCTTAGCACGGCGGGTGTTCGTCAGTTACAGTGAACCTGGTGAAAGTTCGTGAGCTTGAGATCTTGTGTTGTGCAAGCTCGTCACTTCCGGAGGATTTACCAGATCTTCGTGAGTTCCTCTCAACACCGTGAAAGCTCGTCAGTTGGCAAACCACATGACCGCAGCCAAGATACCCGGGGCCGAAGGCCGGTAAACCACACCGGCCTCCTGATGGCCGATGCACCCGGTGGTCAAAGCGGGATATTTGACTCCGCCAATTCGGACACCACGGCAAGCTCATCTGATCAAATCGAACTCACAACCCCCCGCCACTCCGAACATGAGCACTTCTTTTGCTAACATCATTGTCCTCCTTTGAATGCTGCATACCCGTGATAAGCGGAAGGTCGGTGCCGATAAGTCACTTGAGGCCTACAAGGCCACCTCCGACGCTGCCGTCACCGAGCTCCTCTGTCACACTCTGTCCGCCTGGGCCTTTCCCTCAACATCTCCGTCTTCTACTACGAAATCCTCAACTCGCCCGACCGACGACGACCGTGCCTGCCGCCTCGCAAAGCAAGCTTTCGACGACGCCATCACCGAGCTAGACATTTTGTCAGAAGAGAGATCCAAAGATTCGACTCTAATAATGTAGCTCCTCCATGATAACCTGACGGTCTTGTGCAGGACTTGGTGAACTTAATTAATCCCACTCATCTCGTCCTCATAACTCCTCGCCTTCTCAGCTGACAAGCACGCCGACGCGGAGGTGGAGGCTGCGGAAGCACTTGCAGTGGGCCAGATTTTGCACGCGCACCTAGTTATCTTTCCCTTATGCTACCCATCCCCTCTCGTACACCTCCTCAATTCAATGTTTAAATTTCTTATTTCGTCTGCACTTTACGCGGAGCTGGGTCCTTGGAGCACACTTCATATTTCCATTCGCTCTCTTTTTGCATCAGTTGAATGGATCTAATCAGCTCTCGGCATCTCTTGCACACCTGCGTCGACAAGCCAATGCATGTAATTATAATATTTTCAAGCAGTGGATTTCAATTGCTTGGGAAGTCTGCTACTGACACGTGAAGCGCCAGCTTGGAGTACAGCTTAAGTGAGGACGCTCCATTACAGGGCCCTAAACGACCATCTGTTGTGAAAGAGAAGGGAGCAATGTTCATTTATCCCTGGCAGTCAGTAGACTGCCATGACCGAGTCAGTCGATTTTCTCCATCCTCAACGCGGACAAACTATGGAGAGATACCACTTTTTAATCACGCTGAGAAGCACGGGCTGGCGATTATCGAGAACTTCAAGCCAACACTTATCCCTCATCGCGTAACTTCCACCGACTGTGTCCCCCTCATTACCTACAATTAAATGACATATTCCTTTCTGCACGCTATGCGTAGTCCACGCATATCCTTTCATCCATTTCCAGAGGGATTCGCTAAGCCTTGAGTAACTCAGGAAAATTCAAGATCCGGGACTCGCTAGATCCAGACTGCGACTCGGAAGTTGACTGTCCATTCCTCATTTCACGCCGCGTGAGATCACTGAGTCCGCCTTTTCGTCGTTACTGTGTATGTACTGTATTTAAAAGAGTATGTACTGTAGTTAAAGATATGTATCAGAGAATATTAGGAGGGTAAGAAATAGGTATCGGTTCAACTCAGGCGTCATCTGCTAAGATGGAAGGCAGCATCTCGGGGTATTCATCTTGAAACTCACTCCAGTGCTTCTGCGCAAATTCCGCTGCACTCATGTCCACGCCGTTCCTCTCGACGCCCCACCCTTTCAGAGGCCCGAGCTTCAGACGCTTCGGAGGTGCATCCGGCTCCAAAGACGTTGAGCCGGACCGTTTTCGACGCGGCGCGGAGGCGGTGGGAGTTGACACTGAAAAGTCAAAAGTCTCAGCCATTGGGTCAAGAGTTAAAACTTGCGGTCGCACCTGGTATCATTTCGTCCTCGACGGTCCCACTCGCGACAGACGTTGACACATTCAAATCAACTGGGTTCTGACCTTAGATCAATTTGATTTGGAATATTAAAAAATCGAACCTTGAGCATTAAAGCATTCACGCCGAGGATCGCGGGTAGCACCGCGATTGTCTAAATAGGTGTGCGTCAGGTATTTCTGAAAAAGGGAGTGGGACGATATCGCACTTGATTTGGCCAGCTGATTCTTCCGCGGCCGAGAACCACGAACACGCCCGGAAGAATTGGACTACATGTCGTCAGTAATCGGGAACTAGATTGCGATAACACTGAACGTTTGTCTCAGCCCGTATCTGCTTGAGATGAGCCTGTGCCGCCGCAACGGCCTCCTCCGCGGCTCGAAGTTCTTCTCCCTCGAGACGAGCTTGCTTGACCTTCTCTGTGGCGTGCACGCGACGTGCGTTGCGACTTGCATACCGATGACACACTTCATTGCGGGGATTGTGTAAATTGCCGCTCTGGATCATGGTTGCGATTTCAGCCGCTCGCCGCGTATCCAGGATTTCGTATCTGAAGGAGAGTGGTAAGCGACCTGCGGAGGGAGTAAAAGAGACTTGATTGCGTGCTGTATGAATGATTCTACGAGCCCCATTCCGATCCCAGTTTGCGCATTGTTCGCCTTGTGCTGGGCTTCTCCAAAATTGGTCGTGGCCTCGATGACATGCCAATCTTCGGGCGCCATGTCGGAGAGGCATTCAATAACGGTGGGGAGGAGCCACTGGTGCGTCTCCTTATGCTCCCACCAGTCTAACAACGGTCAGTGTCATGCCGATAACAAAATGACCAAAACAGACTCAGCAGGACATCGTCGGGATCAGGTAGAGTTCGGATCCATAGCTTGAACTCTTCGACGTCCTCGGGAGTCTCCATATACATGAAATTGCGAATGCGAAGCTGTTCCTCGGGGCGGAGGTAAGATATATCGGGGATTCCACTAAAATGAACATCAAGACAGGTAAATGCAGAAAACGAGAACGAACCGCTTGATGTGAGAGTAACAAATACGGGTTATACGCTTAATGAGAGACAGGGCATCCACGATCTCCTCTGCGACGGAGGGAATGTCAATGGTTGGAAGGAGTGCGTCTGCCATCCCAAGCAGGGGAGCAGCTTCCATGTCCGCATTGAAACCAAGAGCCGTCCCGGTCCGGTGGAGAGCAACGAAACCGAGCTTCTGGTTGGTCAAACGCTTCACCAGCGCCAGAAGCTCTTCCCAGACAAACTGGAAAGACCGGCGGTCATGGAACTTAATCCAGACGCGGCCCAGCGTCACCTCTAAAACATAAGAGAAAAGCATCACGACGGGAGAAGTTGTTGCGAAGAAATACCTGCGTTAATACCTGGCATCCAGCCATTTATTTCGTACACATTCGTCTTCCCCGCCACGGGCTTGAATGTCGTATCGCAATCGAGAGTTCGGACTTTGTGGATGTATTTGATGATGTCGTGTTTGATACCGAAAATTGCCGTGCGCCCTTCACGTTCGGAAACGTGGATATAGCGCTTTTCGTCGGGGAGCAGCCTCTGTTTCGCAATGTAACTCTCCGCCGCTTCATAGATATCAGCAGCGATCCTCTGTGCGGGAGAGAAACATGAACGTACACTGATTCTCATGACTTGCTTGATTCCCAGGTTCGCTCTTGACTTCGTTAATAAGCCTGGTCTTTGTATCGCGGCTGACGAGACCCAGGTGGTATAGCGACGGAGTCAAACCCCCGAGGATCTCCTTGGTCGAAAGCGCTGTCAAATACAGTCAGTCGAAATTGGACCCCGAGCATGCGACGAGGAGAGAACCCATACCTTTCTCAACCTTGGCAACAGTTGCTCCGAGTCCGAACTTCCGAACGCACTGTTTGTACTTCTCAGCGACAGCGTGAGTGACCTTAAAAAGGGGGGGAACGGGGTGACGATGAGGGTGTGCGGAATTTGGTATCACGATCCACTTCCGGGCAAGCTCGGGGTGCTTGTCCTCATGCGGAACAAAGACGAACCGGTCCGCCTTGCAATCTAGATGGATGACCTTGGCTTCGAATGGGCGCCCTTCCTTGATGTGATTGAAGGCTGTAAAACGTCGTCAGAAGGGTTCATACGTGGCGGACTGAAACTAACGGCAAATATTCTTACCTTTCTTCCCCTAGCGCGCCGAAGACACCTTGCAGCACTCATCCCCCTGGTCCTCGTCTTCAACGATTTTCTCGCCGCTCACTGCCTTCAAGAATAATTCCTCATCAATGAAGTCTGGGATTTCCAAGGTGCGATGGCCGTTTGGACAATGAACCATGTCTCGGTGGGAGCAGACAAGTATATAATTTTTATTCCGACGACGCTAGAGACAGGTGAGCCAGCTTTGATAAGAATGCACGGAATGCAGTCACCTGTCCTAGTTTCTTTGGGACGGCTTTACCACCGTTACAGACTCGGTTAGTCGTCGAGTCGACCGCCTCGCAGCGCCAATCGGATATGGACTTGATAAATCTGCCGCACGACTCAGTTCTAGTCGTATGTCAAAAGAAAGGATACAGCTTACGACAGATCTTGTCCCGTGCGGGTACCGTCCTGGACCTCTCGTGTACGCAACTGCGCCTCAACTAGCCGAGCTCTCGAGTTCGGATCAAGTTCGCGGCGCTCGACGTTGGTGAACTCGGGCGCAAGGGATTCACATATGTAAACTCCACAGCATGTAGGCTTCGAGTGGCGGACGGCGATGGATGCCTCTGGATCCGTGCAGCCGAAAAAGATGCCAGGGATATACGCATCAATCTTTGAGCGAGCGCCGGTCGATCCGCCCCAGGAGTGAACATCCTTCGATTGTTTTAGCCAACGATTCGGTAAAACAAAGTCAAAAACATACCTGGTCTTTGAGGAGCGCATCCACGGTGGTGCCGGGATCAAGATCAGGAATATCGGTGACATCGATCAAGAATGCAGTCGCCTGCGACGGAATAGGGAACTGAGATGGTAGACCCGTTACACGCTCAACGTGGGATACTTTTATGCGCCCCGACGATACTTTGATTGGTGCTGAGAAATGGCAGATTTCCGACGAAACACCTTCATCAAGCCAGACTGTGGACGACTTCTGCCATTCCCAACCCAAGGATTCCCGGGCTTCTGAGGTGGAAATCTCATGCTGCGTCAGATCGACTGTCGAAGAGCCTGTGCGTGCAGAATCACTCAAACCAGTCATTCGCATGAAAACGTGCCGACTTACCCGGGCCGTTGTCATCTGAGCTCCAGATATGTACAGGGGGCGAATCAGCTAGCGCAGAAGCACTTCCATGGGCAAGCGAGGGATCAGCCGCCGTCCAGAACTCCTCCAATCCGACTCCAAAACTGTCCGAAGATGACATCAAAGATGCGTAGTCATTTATGGCATCCACCGGGTTTGGGCCACTCCAGTCTGGGTTCCAGATCGCAGCATCAGCCTCGTGGGTGAAAAGAGAGTCAAGATCACAGGAAAGTTGAGAGAACCCATCCGAAAAGGGTACGTCGTTGGATAAACCCGTCTCGAAGTCGACAGTAAAAGCATCATCCGGGAACAAAGGCGCTGCTGCGCTGGCTGCAGAGTCGGTACACTGGAGGTAATTCGTGTTCTCATCAAAGCAGCCGTTGTTAGTATTGAAGAGCGAGCTAGAAACGGGTATCAGTGTGCGGTCTGTCACAGTTAATCTCAACTTGCTCCGACTGTGCCTGAGTCCAGCCATCAGTTCCAGCGCACCAGGCGCCAGAAAACATGTCGAAGTCCATGAAAAGAGCGGACACAGCCGGACGCGCGGGGCGGGCGCGCGACAGCAATCGGCGGGGTGTGGTGGTGGTAACGGAAAGAGCTTCTGCTCCCGTGATGCCGGTGACCAAACACGTCCCGCCCGGCGCACGCGGCACACAAGTGACGAGCTTTCCCGAATATTTCTCTGAACTGACGAGCTTTCCCAAAAATTTCTCAGACTCACGAACTTTCGCAATAATCCATCAATGTCACGAACTTTCTCGGTCTTAACCGAAGTTACTAAGTGACGAAGCTCACTACGAGCTCCGGGCGGCGAGACGGAGACGTCGGTGCAGCGGGAGACGTCGGTGCAGCGGGAGACGCCTCGCCCGCTGCCCGCGTACCCTGGTGGGGCGAGAGCGCTCCCGGTGTGAGGATGGCTTGATGCACAAGCGTGGCTAGCACCGGCCGCCCGTGCGCCCGCGCCCACTGAGTGCGCGTTCGAGCTCGACGCCAACGCCGCGCAGCTCTTCGGCGGTGGACTATAGCCACGGTCGCCCGCGCCTCCATCCCATCTCCCACTCCCACTGCGCGCGACGACGCTTCCACGCCCGACGCTCCCCCGCCCGACTCTCCTCGACCTCTAGATCCCTCATCAACGACCCCTCTTCCTCCCCCACATCCACTCCGACGCCTCCACCCTCCGCCGCCGCCCATTAAGCTCGGCTGCGGCCTCGGCCTCGGTCTGGGGAGGCGCGTCTCGAGGGCGGGTCTGTTTGCAGCGCGTGAGCTCGGGGAGACTGCACGGGAGCGGCGAGGCGCATTGCAGGTGGGCGTGGTCGCGCGGCGGAGGCGGAGGACCTCGTCGCGCTGTGCGACGTTGGCTGGAAGGAGGTAGAGGGGTGGCGCGAAGGAGGCTGCGGCTATGACGCCTTTTGACGCAATGTGGACGCCCGTCGCCCTGCCGCTGTTCTCGTGGATGTGTGGAGAGGACGTGGAGTGCTCTAGCGAGCGCTAGCAGCGGGAATGCGAGCGACGGGGTGATGGCGGAGGGACTGCTCGCGGCCGGGCGGCGGGGAAGGAAGGCGACGGGAAGATGAGGCGCAGAGCCAGACAGACGCGCGCGTTCCAGCACTATACGATGGGGAGCCCGCGCACTCGTTCGACATACCGCTAGGCGGGAGCCTCCGCGTGCAGCAGACGAGGACGTCTGTCTTTGGAGATGAGGCGCGTGGAGCTGGGCGCGGTCACGCAGCAGCAGCAGCAGCATGTCCTTCTATACCCGCTAGGCGGGGCCGCGCTTCAAGCTGCGACCGCAGATGGATGCGTGCGCAGCGCTCGACTCGCGTCGGCTGCCGACGCCTACCCACGGGTGGGAGTGGGAGGCGGGAGGTGACGCTGCTGCATGTGGGGCATCGTGGTGCTGCGTTTACTAGGAGGTGGGGTCGGGGCCGTGCGACGCACTGCGGGGGTAGGGCGCTGATGGGCGATGTACTGTTATTCGTCAGTTTAGTGTTTCCTCCATAAAACTTCTTGACCAACGATTGGCAACTACCCTACGTCAGATCTTTTTCAGTCCGCGCTTCCCATTAATGCGTCAAGTATGAGCGCGAGTGGTGGAAGTGGGTTACAGGGCCGGTGCCGCCGGGCGTGAGCCTGAAAGCAGGTGCGTGCGGGTCCAACAGTCTAATGAGGGAGGTCCCATCATCTAGTGAGTTAACACACATCCTCTACCTGCACCGGACATTTCACTTGGGTCTCCTCACTTCCGCTGGGGGCCCGGCCGTATGTACGTCCCTTGCTTTGCATCCGTCGGTAGAGGCCGACGGATCATTCGGATGTTTGTTGATGCGTGGCACTGGCTTGCACTTTTCTTTCCTTTCACCGTCATCTCGATTCTCGGGTACCAGCCTCCCCGGATATGCAGCACAGTCCAAGATTATTCAACTGTGTGTGTGGCTTTCGGTCCATCCGAAATCGCAGACCCAGTGGTACCTTGAACGGCGAGTTGATACATGATGGACAAGTTGTCCAGGCTAAAAATTCTGATTTGCACGCATCTATCAGGTTTCGCCGCCTCTACAGCAAATCGCATGGGGCCGGACCTAACCAGCGTCTTTGAATCTCCAATGCTATATATCTGGATCCATGCGCGCCGTAATGTAACGTGCTCCACACTGTTCTCGCGGCGGCCGCACGTCCCGCCCATTCCAAACCTTGTCTTCCAGTTGTACTCAATCCAATTCGGTCATCCGCAAACGTTACGAGATCAAGCGGTGTGCCCTCCGGATGTACCTCAGTGTGTTCTGCGGCGCGAGAGGCCTATTCCCGATGCAACCTGGCGTTATCGAGAACTAGCGAATTTGTGGAGCAGAATCGGGCGATTAAGAAGGGTATCTGGGGCAAGGCACATCGTATCGTATCACCGTGCCGCGAGGCAGACATCTGACTCGCGCCACAGATTTTCAGACCCGAACTGTACAAGCTGAAAGGCCTCTTCCAGACATCAATCTCGACAACGTTCAGGGTCGACTTCACCTTTGAGACCCCGCTGACCATATTCGATGCATTCTCCCTGGATCACATCAGCGCCGTTCGCCTGTTGGTATGAACATAAACCCTCTTTGCACCATCATTTATTCACGTCTCGCTTTCAACTAGCCCGACCAGATCACTCCATACGCCTTCCTTGTCCGAATATTTCTCCTAATTGTTTCTGCGATGTTTCAGTGACCAATGCATATTTGAAGGTGTTAATTGGGTCCGCCGACCGAACTCTGCTGTTTCTGGTTCCTCCGCCCGGTTCTCTGGTAAAGATTGGAGCTTCCCAGTTTCAATCGCTTCGGTGTGTAATTGGTACGCAAACAGGCGTTCAGTCGCCTCGAAGCCGGAACGGGACTCCAGAGCTCGAAGAAGAAGAATCTGTGATTGTCAGTTGACCCCAACTTGCACCAAACGCGATCTCGTCCCCAAAAAAAATCCTTATTCTTTTTGCACCGCATCCCGATTCCGCTTGATGCAGCGGACCCCGATGGATGTGCAAACAAAGTGTACTTAAGCTTGTTCCAGCTCTTTGGTAACTCGATGGACCTGCGTGATCGACGACAAACTGCATCCGATATACAGTCGGGAGTTGCATCGCATCGCATCAAAGGTTGATGGAATGCCCGTTGCGACACCTCCTAGCTTCACGTAAGTACAGCTTCAGTTCAATTTCCCGACACGACCGATATCATGTGATTCAGGTAAATTTACACGCTCCGCGGCATGCCGATCGATACCAGGCCTCTAGGTGTTCTATGGCAGATAAATGCTGAGCGTAAAGAGGAGGTTCAGACAATCCTCTTCCTTGCTCGGCTTCAGTTCAACTTCCCAACACGACCGATATCATGCGATTCAGGTAAATTTACACCGCTCCGCGGCATGCCGACCGATATCAGGCCTCTTGGTGTTCTGCGGCTGATAAATGCTGAGCGTAAAGAGGAGGTACAGACAATCCTCTTTTAATTTTCCTGACCTGGTGTCATTCACTTGAAGTATTATTCTCATCCTCCCTCTTTTTCTCTGGTCTCTCCATGACTCCTTTCATTTTCATTTTCGTCGCTCTCCTTCGATTCTCTCAGGTCATTGCTGGCAAGTAGCTACTCGATTCCTTCTGTGATTCATCACTAATTTCGTTGGCCTCTCAGCTCCCCTGCAACATCGAGCGATTACCAGATGCTCCTCGCAGAATACGACTCAGCTTGGGTCAGACCTCTTGACAGTCCAGTTTAATCTTAACAACGTTAATTTCCTGTAAAAATTCCTCATCAATGTCAATCTCTCACTCACTTTATTTCGCCTTCCAGGGGCAGCGTGAACAACAGCCGTCTTTTCTTCAATGCCCAACTCTCGATACTGGACGCCACGGAGGCCAATGACCAGCTCCAGTCCGCCGCGCTCTTCGGTGCACTCGCGTCACCCCCGCTGGACAACGCGCTCGATACTCTTGGCAGCGCGCTCGCCGACGCACAATCCAAGCTGGCGGCCTTCGTGGTGTGAGTCGCCGCCCACTCCTCCCGGCTTAATCGCTGCATGGGGCACAGCACCGATTACTGACGGTAACCCTGCTGCGTGTAGGAGCAACTTCACCGGTAACACCGCAAATGACACCGCTGCTCTCGCGGCTGCAAATGATGCTGTGGCGAAGGCCATAGACCAAGCACACAATTTGAATTGCACCACGTCCTAGGAGATCTGTTGAGGGGCCAGTAGTGTATTTTACACAATTGTAATACAGCCGCTCATCGATTGTATTTATTTATTTATTTTGTAAATAATGCGCCAAGTTTGAGCGCAAGTGGTGGAAGTGGGGTACAGGGCCCGCGCGCGCTGCCGGTGTCGCCGGGCGTGAGCCTGAAAGCAGGTGCGTGCGTGTCTCCAATAATCACCCTTTACTGGCCTGCTTTCGTTTGGATCTCCTCACTTCTTTTTCGCTGGTGTGACAGTGGTGCCCCGGCCGTTCGTCTCGGGCGTTCAGTCTCATCTATCGATTCATACTCTCGTCTTCCGGAGCTCGATCCTCCTCCCAACGTTGATTTATCGGTGCGCTACCGTTCATGTCAATTTTGGTGTACTTGCATCTAATATTTTACTTCGCGATCTGAATCCAATTCATCAGGTCCACTATTTGATCTTCTCGTGTTTTCTTGTATTCACCCCTCTTTTCTATCCGTACCCATCCCTTTAGGCTTCGTCTCCACTCTCCCCTAAGTACTGATTCAATGGCTTCCTCACACCCTCGCGGACATACCTCGAGCCCACCGCGTGCTCCGGCTCTTCCTTGACTCGTGTCCCACCCCTTCTCCTGCATTCCCTACACGAGCCCATCTTGATTTGGACTCGCACGCACAGGCAGGCCTCTACCCAGCCTTGCACAAAGAGAGATTCCTGCTGCATTCATTGTCATATCTTTCGTGTCCGCCCCGCTCCTTTCGCTTCGTTGTTCGCGTGCATTGATTTTCGTAGCCCATCGTGGCACATTATCTAATTACCTTCCCCACATTTCTTCTCGGCCATTCTGTTCTCCCCGTCGTTGCCCTCCACTTTATTCCCCGCATCCCTGTCTCTCCCCGGCTCACATCCTCACCCTTCCCCCGTTTCCATTGTATCCTGTCTTTCATCCCGGCTTATTTTCGAGCGAACGTACACGCTCTGACATTCTCACTCTTTCGCCCTCACTCCGTTTTCCTGATTCTTGTTCTAACTCTCTCGCTTCGTGGTCTGCGTGCTGCCCGCATACCTACGTAAGGCTCCACGGTCCTACTCTACAATATCCTGACCTGTGTCTGTTTCCAGATGTGTAATTTACCACGATTGAGGCATTGCTGTATCGTGTCCGGATGCCTCGGAGAGAATTTAGTACTTGCAGGAAAGTCTACCGCGATCGTGACATTGCTAAGCCTGGATCATGATTCACTGCATTCAGGACCCCCATAGAATATGTATTGGCGAGGGGCCTGGCTGAGGTGTAGCCGAGAGTTGCCGGCGAGCCGTGTCTAGCCGCCTCGTCACGGGTGTGACTAGGTGTGACTAGGCGCCTAGCAGTACGTAGATTTGAAATCTTGTAGGCCGTCTCCCAAACGGCTTTGCTGAGGAGTGGATCTTGATCTAGAAGGATGCATTCTTTTATTTGCATGCATGTTATCCATTGAACTCAGTTGCACATCCAATGCAAGTCAGTTGTTTTGCCGATAGTTGATCGGAAGCCGGGCCTTCCGCCGCCGCCTAAGCGCCGCCGCCTCGCCAAGCACTCCTTCTCGAATCTTCCAGCCTCGCACGGCTCCATGAACAACGCACGACGGTCAAGACTCCAAAATTCTACCTTCTACCTTCGCAGCCCATTGGTGGTGGACTGCAGAGGAGAATACGAAGAAAATTTCACTCAGGGCCATCTGAAGCCTCGATCAATTTCGGCGCGGAGGAGCGGTGGTGATTATTGAAGCTTAATTACGCGACAAAAGAATTACATACATGTACACGTGTCAAGGGCGGCGCCATTGGTGACGAGGGAATCACTCGACTTAGGTCTGTCAAGGTGATCTACAAGCCGCTGGACACACAGCATAGGCGGCAGATGCACCGAGGCGCTCATACGCGACTAGGATTGCTAGGTCTATGCGGATCGAAGGAACTAGCCGAGGCAGTGCCTAGACGACCGTGATGTCATCAATCTAGGCAGATAGAAGTACATAGAAGTACATAGAAGTGGCTAGCCGACGGCTCGACGGAACTAGCCGACGCACAATCGAGGGACCGGCTGAATGCAGTGATTGATGTCGAGACAATAATCGTGAAGAAGCGGTTCTGAGCCAGCAATGAGTTGCCTCTCGGAGTTTAAAATTTGGCAAGGCCGCATCCAAGGAGTAATCCCCAGTTTAGCTTGGGCCAAGCAGTATATCTGAGCCTCCAGAGTCTTTCTACCAATTGCCATATTTGTTTTTGGCCAGGCACATCACATTCCAACATAATGTGTTCAAGGGATTCTGGCGCTCTACAGGTTTGGCATTGGCCGAGAATTTCACGGTTAGGTATGTATTCCCAGAACGAACCAACGTGGTAAATGTTGTGGAGACATTTCCACAGAAAATTTCGTGTTAGGCGGTGAATGTTGCTGGACCTGATTGAGGTCCAAATGGCGCCGTCAGTTGGCTGATATCTAAATGCCTCATCGATGCAGCAGCGGATACGATCGAGATTGGCTTCTGTGAATTTCCGCGTGGGTTTATCTCTCAATGATAATGCTGGATGCAGGACCGTGCTCGGCGTAAAGATTGCAGGAATATGGATGGAGGAGAATATATGAGACGGGGGAGAAATGATATATATATGGTAATGTGGCTATGTTCCGTGGACCTCAGCGCAGTCACCCAAGTGGGTGACCTGGCGAATCGGCAATTGAGCCGGTCACCCAACTCGGTGACCGCCTCGATCAAATTACTATTGGGGTTTCCTCGTTCCTAATGCAAACAATGAGTTGATTTCGA
Organism: Mycena vulgaris; assembly: GCA_029204335.1. Taxonomy (NCBI): domain Eukaryota; kingdom Fungi; phylum Basidiomycota; class Agaricomycetes; order Agaricales; family Mycenaceae; genus Mycena; species Mycena vulgaris. The sequence goes on from JARGYA010000554.1 coordinate 12,855, forward strand.
AAAATCAAGGTGATTCATCCACATGTACTACCAACATTGTCTGGGAAGAGCTCCTGCTGTAATCATTTACGCGAAATTTACCATGCATCTAAACACTCTTAAGACACAGATTCCAAGCTCGATAAGGGGATGTGAGGCCGCAAAGTGGCCAAGCAACCGCTTGTACCATACAAGCTAGAGGAATGGCCCTGCTAGAGCATCTGTTTGCTCTAAAGCAGTCTTCTTGCCAATAATGCTATTGCAAACTTACCTTACGTTTGCATCTAATCTCGCCCTTCCATGCAATCCCCAACAAAAACTATTAAGACAGAGTGAATGAGATAAAAAGACATTCTATGACTCTTATATAGGAATCACAGCATTGAATTTCGTGTCACAGTCAAGACTTCGCGTCCAACTCTACAAGAGAGCGGATTGGGGAGTGCGAGTGGTTGTCTCGAAAAGATGATTGAATAAAAGACTAAAGAATACAGGCAATAACTACACTGCTTAAATACTGTTCTATGAACCGTGTGAACTACAATATATTTATACTGTACAATAGCCCGTAGTCGTGTGTGGGGCTACACCTGTCATAAGTTAGGAAAACCTTTTGTCGAACGTCCCGTAGCAACATGTCCTATTATCCCCGGGCGTTTCATCTATACATATCCCTGACATCATCGTTCCGTTCCGATCCGTTCCGGTGTCACGTGTCCTTTGGCGTTTATGTCTCAGCGCTTAGGTTCGGCGTTGTCACGTGGAGATTGGTATCAAAGCGTGACATTACCCCCCCTCTAGGATCAACGTCCTCGTTGACTTCAATGAACATGTTGGACTCGGGTATAAATAATTTCTTCATCGAGTATTGCAAGGACTCCTCCTTATGCTTGTAACTCTTGATTAAATAATCCCAATGTCCTTTCGGAAAGATCGGGAGTGCGCGAATATTAATGCCGTGATCCTTGTTATATTTATCAAGGATCTTCTTGACGTGCGTCAAATGACGCCTGGGTTCCCACGTCCTCTCCCCGAGAGGATAATTCTTCCACTTGATTAGATATTGGAAGCCTCTGCCGCGTTTGCGGTGCTTCAATATCTCCTCCACCTCGTATTCCTCGTGGTCTTGCACAATCTGAGGTGCCGGCCTCTCTTCTCTACGTCCAATCGGTGGCTCGATATAGGGTGTCAGCAGTGCCTCGTTGAAAACCGGATGTGACTGGTCCGTTTCAGGCAATCTGAGCTTGTATGCCGAAGCTCCGATCTTCTCCAACACTTCGTAAGGTCCCAGCCTTCTGTCATCGAACTTCTTGGTTGGGCGATCTGTGGTGATATTTTGGGCTTCCAGCCACACCTTATCGCCGACCCTGAAGTTAGGTGCCTCGCGCCTATGAACATCATAGTATTTTTTCATGGTTTTCTTGGTTTTTTCCAGCGCTGCTGCCGCCTCGTCGCGGATCTTTTTCATTTTCTCGGCAAAGTCGTTCGCGGCTTCATTGCGTGATTCAACTGCATTTTCTATCCCCTTCCAGGGATGGTATCCCGTGTTCACAAAGAATGGCGACATGCTCGTCGACGAGCTTTGTTTATCATTGTGAGTGAACTCGGCCAAAGCGAGCCACTCTGCCCAATCCGATTGGCAATAATTTACGAAAATGCGAAGATATTTCTCTATCTCCTGGTTCATGCGCTCCGTCTGTCCATCAGTGATCGGATGGAAAGCCATACTCGGGTTCATCTTAATCCCGAGGAGCCGATTAAGCTCCCTCATGAAGCCGGAGACATATCTCGGATCCCGATCCGAGATTATCTTCCGCGGTACACCGTGATATCTAATCACGCGATCCCGGGTCAACCGGGCCATTCCTTCGGAGGTCAACTCCATATTGGTTGGTTCGGCGTGGATCATCTTCGAGAATGTATCCACCCAAACTTGAATAGCATTAAAGCCGTTGCTGAACGGCAGTGGCCCGATGAGATCCTCTGATATGACCTGCCAGGGTCCTTCCGCAATCCCGTGCGGATTCAGCCTTCCTTGCTTATATCGGTGGACTCGTGTACGTTGGCATGCCTCGCATTCCTTGATATAAGTGGAGACTTGGTTGCCGAGCCTCGGCCACCAATAGTTTCGTTCAATCAATTCCTGCGTGCGGTTCTCTCCAGGATGACCGACCAGGACGGAGTCATGGTGCAAACCAATGATTTTATCGCGGAGTTCCTTATCAAAAGGAACATAGATCAATCCGTTGAAATAAATAACATCTTCGATCTTTTCCCATCCAGGGAGCTTCTTCTCAAGTGCCAGCTTGACACTCTTATCTACGCGCTTCGTGGCCTTGATCTGTGACATGATCTCGGCCTCCGGCCCTTCCATAACAATCTCCAGAGATCGGAAGTATTCCGGCTTGAGAAGGACGACATTCTCATTGTCGTTCTTCCCTTGATCATGATCCGCCCGGCGGCATAATAAATCAGCTTTCTTATTCAAGGCCCCGGCCCGATGGGTAAGCATGAAGTCGTATTCGGATAGTTCTACTATCCATCGTGCCTGCCGCCGATTGACTTTCTGTGGACTCTTAAAATACTGGAGATTTTGGTGATCCGTCAGAATCTCGAACGTTTCCCTTGCGCCCATCAAGAGCGATCGCCACTCCTCTAATGCGAGCATTATCGCGAGCATCTCTTTGTCATAGATCTCGTAATTTCGCTCTGGCTCATTGAGTCCGTGGGATTGGAACGCTATTGGCCTCCACCCCCCCTCTTGCTCCTGACTAAGCACAGCTCCAGTTGCTCCTTCCGATGCATCGGCTTCTAGCCGGAACTTTCCGTGGTCCGTGGGAAGTGCTAAGACGGCGTCTTCGGCAATCCGGTCCTTTAGTTTCTGGAACGCGGACTTCTGCGCTTCTCCCCAGGAGAAGCCTTCCTTCCCGGTTAACCGTGTGAGTGGCTTGGCCACCTCACTGTAACCTCTTACGAACCGGCGATAGAAATTTGTGAATCCTAAAAACGCCTGCACCTGCTTAAGGTTTTTGGGTTCCGGCCACTCGGCAATGCCACAGATCTTAACAGGATCCATGCGCATCGAGTTGTGTCCAATAATTACACCGAGATACTCGATCTCGGTTCGTTCGAATTCACATTTCTGTGGCTTTAAATAGAGCTGGTTCTTGGCGAGTATATCCAGTACTCGTTTTACGATAAGCCGGTGTTCCGCCAGGGTGTCCGTGAAAATAAGAATATCGTCGAGGTAGACGATGACTCTTCCCTCGTTTATGAGATCGCGAAGAATGTCATTCATCATCGTTTGGAAAGTAGCGGGTGAATTGGTGAGCCCAAAGAACATGACCAAAGGCTCGAACAAGCCTCTGTTCGTTCGGAATGCCGCCTTCCACTCGTCTCCCTCTTTGATCCGAATATTATTATATCCCCAGCGAATATCTAGCTTCGTGAAGATCTTCGCTCCTCGGAGTAGGGCATCCCACGAGTGCGAGTTACCCGCGGGTCTATGCAGGTAGATCCGTGAGAAAACTCGTGGGTATGCATACCCGCGGATCCGAGTACCCATTCCCATGGGTATCCCACGGATCCGGGTATGGATTTTGGTTCTTCACATACCCATGAGTGTGCCTCAAACCATCATCAGTGGTTTGGCCCAGGTGGTTGTGACTGTTAATTCATGTGTTAGCCTGTTTCCAGCAGGTCTTGTGTTTGACCCTTAAAGGACTCATCTTTTTATGCACTATACTCGCAGGTACCCGCAGGTTTTGACCCGCGGGTAATACACCCACGGATCTGAGTCATCCGTGGGAACAAAACTCGCACGGATCTGAGTTTGACATTTTCAACTGCGAGTACCCGTGGTCACGGATCCGGATCACCCGCAGGTGCACTCGTGGAATGCCCTACCTCGGAGTTTGTGTACCAGCTCCGAGATAAGCGGCAATGGATAACGATTCTTGATCGTCATATCGTTAAGCTTCCGGTAATCTTGTACCGGTCGAAGGCTTCCATCCTTCTTTTTGATAAAAAAGAATGCCGATGCCATCGGCGACTTGGACGGCCTAATGTGTCCGCTCTGCAAGTTCTCCTCTAGGAACTTCGTCAACTCCCCCTGCTCGTTCTGCGATAACGGATAGATTTTGCAGTCTACAGCCTTCGATCCAGGCTTAAGTTCGATTGCGTGGTCCCAGGGTCGTTTCTCTGGTAGCTTATCAAACGACTCTTTCGCAAACACCTTGATGTATTCACGATATTGTTCCGGGACGGCATCCTCCGTCATCTTCTCCTTTTCCACATACGCTCCCTCCGCCATCTGCTGGGCCTGCGTGCCCTTCACACGGAGATCCACATGTTCTGCAAAGTCGACCATCAATATCGACTCTCCCTCCTCGAGGGGTTCCTTCTCGCATCCCTCGGCAGCCTCGCTGCCAGTCATGTTGCACTCCGGAGGGCAACGGCTGAATTTGATTGTCTGGCCCCGCCAGTCAATCTCTGGGTTGTGTTTAAACAACCAATCATATCCTATAAATATCCTAGCCTTCCCAAGGCCCGTGACGAGGAATCGTTGCCTCTCACGGTGGATTCCGACTCCCATGATCAACTCTACGTAATGAGTGATCCGTCCGCCCACATTCTCGGATCCATCTGCGTTCCGAGCAATGATCTTCTGATCGAGCTCTCTGAGATCAAATCCTTCGGCCTTTGCATACGCCTGATCGATGCATGTCGTTGTGCATCCATTGTCCAACAGCGCTTTGACGCGGCGAGTTTTTCCCGTCTCGGGAGACAACAATTCGACTGGAACGAGCATCTCATGCTTGTTCCGTTGCTTCTGGAACTCCCGGAGTTCCTGCGCCAATCGGGATTCGGTTATTCCCATTGCGCGTCGCGCCAGCCACCGGGCTGCTTCTTGCTTCTTGAGTCCAAATGGGACTCGGGTTCGTACTGCTTTTGGCGCTTCCTCCTCTTTCGAGGATTGAGCCATCGCGACATTGTCGCCCTTTTTATCCGCACTATTTTTCTCACTGGTTTGGGTTCCAGGGGCCTTTTTGAATGCGCTCCAGCGCTTGTTCTCTTCATCCATGCGACGATTTTTAATGTTAATGATGCAATTCTTGTTCTCCAAAATACGTATTTGTTTTTTGTCTTTTTCTACACTATCTACTACTATATTGTCCTGGGTACGTAGACTAATGCGCTTTTTAATAAAATTTATAAAGTCGTTCTCGGGGATCTGCATGGGGGACTCTGCATCAAGCAGAGTATATTTATTCGGAGGAGGGGGCACCGGGTTGGCCGTGACCGGGGCCCTCTTTAAAAATCCTGCCCGAAGCGGGCTCGGGCTTGCTCAAAAAGGAATTTGAAGTCTTCCTTTGAGATTTCGTCGGTCCGCAGCGAGCGGACATTGATTCTCCCACGCTCCCGACGTGGTTGCGGGCACTCTCGTGCCATGTGGCCCTCCTTGCCACAGTTGTAACATTTGAAGGCCGCCGCCTTCGTCTGGGACGCGTCAATGTCCATTGGTGCTGTCTCCCCCGGAGCCAGTTTCTTCGCCAGATTTGGCGCGGTCCCCCTGGTATTACCGGCGGGGGCGACCGGGATCTTTGCGGGGACCCAGAAAGGTGTCCCGGCGTTGTGCTTCTGCTGCGCGTCTCGCAGCTTCTGGCGTTCAAGGACGCGACTGATGGTTGTCATCCTCCTCTTCAGCCCGAGGTAGTCCTCAGGGATCTCAATGCCGCCCGCGTACAGTTGGGTGCGAACCTCCGGGTTGACGAGGTTTTCAAGATTTCCGCACAGGAACTGATCATGGTCCCCGTATTCGTTGTGCGGGTTGTAGCCCGCCTCTTCTGCGTTCAGCTCGAACGCCTGGATGAAATCGGCCAACGCCGACTTCCCCTGCCTCGTCGTGGTGAGGCGAATGTACGCCGTCTGGCGCACATTTTGGTCTTTGAACGTTCTGGACAGATCATCCAGGAAGTTCTTGAAGGAGTAGTCGTGGGGTAACTCCTCGTTGTCTCCCTCTAGTACTCTTCTGCGCCAATTACGGACCCAGTTTGAGGCTGGGGTGGGCGCGCCGTCTTTGCTGCCGAGCAGCGAGATGGTGAAGGCTATTTTTGCCTTCGGGGTTGCGAACTCCTCGCCGTATGCCCACATGAAGTTCTTGAGGGCGTCTCTCCAAGTATCCCACTTGGACTTATCCACGCCATCGAAGTGCGGCGATGTGGCGGCGAGGGTGATCTTTGAGGTTATGTGGGACCTCGGGGCGGGGGTGGGAATGTAGAATGGGGCGGGTGTATCAATGGGGGAGGAGGCATGCTCCATGGGTTCACTGTGTGTTGGTGAGGTGGGTCGAGACATCTCGGCGATGGTGGGGAAGCTGTGGTATAGTTGTGTGGCGGGGGATGGGGAAAGGGAAGGCACAATAGGCGCGGGTGTTGGTGGAGGGGGGAGCGCAAGTAGTGCACGTGGCGGTGAAGATGTAGGGGAGCGGTGTGGTGAATTAGGAGGGGACTCCGAAGAGCTGGTTGAGGGTGCGCGAAACGTCGCGGCTTTCTTGTTCCGCACGGGGCGGGTGGTGTGGTTCGAAGCGGTCTCTTGCGAATAGAACTATCCCGGGTCTTCTACGACACTCCCGACAATAGCGAGGTAATCCTCCCCGAAGGTTGGACTAGCACTCCTGCGACTGTCTTAGCGCGGGGACGGACTCAACGTTTCCTGTAGCGCGACGTCTGTCTATTTAAAATGGACCGCGCACGAGGGGCGCTGCAATTGTTTTACTTCGGTGTGGACGAAGTGAATGTTGGAGGGGAAATGGAGCTTCAGATACGAGAGTCCAGGTAGAGGTAAGAATGACGACTGCGGGGTGCAGTGTCGAGTGGGTAGGGTTTGGTGCGCAAGGAGTGCGCGGGGTTGGGAAAGGGAAAGGGGGCGGTACGAGGGTAAGAATGGGAGTCTTTTATTATGTCACAGTCAAGACTTCGCGTCCAACTCTACAAGAGAGCGGATTGGGGAGTGCGAGTGGTTGTCTCGAAAAGATGATCGAATAAAAGACTAAAGAATACAGGCAATAACTACACTGCTTAAATACTGTTCTATGAACCGTGTGAACTACAATATATTTATACTGTACAATAGCCCGTAGTCGTGTGTGGGGCTACACCTGTCATAAGTTAGGAAAACCTTTTGTCGAACGTCCCGTAGCAACATGTCCTATTATCCCCGGGCGTTTCATCTATACATATCCCTGACATCATCGTTCCGTTCCGATCCGTTCCGGTGTCACGTGTCCTTTGGCGTTTATGTCTCAGCGCTTAGGTTCGGCGTTGTCACGTGGAGATTGGTATCAAAGCGTGACATTTCGGGCTCGATACTGATATAGGTGGTCGATACTGAGTCCAGATACTGAGCGGAGTTTGAATTACTTAAGCACCACTGGACCTCGCGTGAGTTCGAGGCCTTGACGTTGTCCTATTATTTTACTTTTTTTCTGGCTTCAAATGGAGCTCAAAAATTCCCTCGAACGTCGAGCGGCGGTGAATGTTGTACAGAGGTATCATCTGTATTGTTTCCCATCCAGAGGTTCCTGATTATGGATGCAGTATGTAAATACTAAAATGACTTTGTATCCTGACTGGCAGGGATGAACAACGGTGATGTTCCACAATGGTACATAATCCAGGTTACTCACATAAAGATGTTGATGAATCCAACACCTGGTATGCTGATTCGAAGTCAAAAATGACCATAGGAGCTCATCTGCACGCAAGGTTGTATGTTTGGCCAGCTACAGGAAACTGTCCTACAAGCCGATGGCACTGCTGCAGGTTAACCTGACCTCACCAGTGTCTTGATAACATGGAACTGTATCTGTGAGAATTTTAGAATGAAGAGGTTGAGTGAAAAACTGGGCAGTTCTGCGCGGAACACATCTCTACGACACAATTGGAACTCCGCTCAGTATCGGAAACTCCGCTCGGTATCCGGGACAATAAAATGTGTTGGATTTGGAGCACCTAAAATCTTAGTTATATTAAGGCAGTCATTATACATTCTCAGGACCACACTGCCTTTATCTTGTGGTTTTACCGCGCGCAGAACAATATTATTCATGCTTTATTTCAGTATCGGGATGAGCACGTGCAAGCGGGAAGCGCTCGCCAAATCAGACCAAAGACCCCTCTTTCACGTGCAATATTTTCATATCTTTATGTCTTTATTTTGTTATTTTCCCCCACTTCTATCAGTATCGAGCCACATTTCGACTCATTAGGAAATGTTTCCAACAGGAATTTGCTATGTCAAGATGAAAGATCAACCTGGGTTGGTACGTAACCATGGCAAAATAACAAGCTTAAAAATAATTTTCCAATACTTGTAATGGTTTCTCCCTCAGTATTTATCAGACCACTGTATTCTTTGAACACCTACATGAACATCATTTGAGTCACTGACAACAGACTCACCATTAGCTGGTTTTCTTTAATGGGTTCTTGCTTACAGTGACTGTGACAAGTCACAGGGTTCGAACTACATTGGTTTGATGGTTTAAACCATGGTTCAAACCACACTGGGGGCAAAGACTGACACATGTGGAACCCACATGCATTAAACACATGTGGTTTGCACCTGGTAAGTCAGCTGACAAAGAGTACATAATGCACTGTCTTCCCTTTGTCTACCGAAGGTGCATTATGTACTCTTTGTCAGCTGACTTACCAGGTGCAAACCACATGTGTTTAATGCATGTGGGTTCCACATGTGTCAGTCTTTGCCCCCGGTGCCACTTTGGTGTTCAAACCATGGTTTGATGGTTTGATGGTTTGATGGTTTGAACCACTGTTTGATGGTTTAAACCACGGTTCAAACCATAGTTTAAACCGCCCAGCTAGAGGTCAGCTCTATAGGAAAAATAGTCATGGTTTAACTGGTTTAAACCGAGGGGCATCGTAGGACACGATGCAGTTTAAACCGGAACCCTGCTGGATAGGTCTATGGAATTCAGGACTTGCAGGTCGTGAGGTGCGTTCTCTCTTTTTCTTTGTGCTGTTTTGTCTTCCTCCACCGTTCCTTCTCTTCCTCTTGTTCCTCTATCGCCTTGCGCTACCCGAGCATAAAATCACAGCCTTCTTTATCTTTTCTCCTGCCTTCCATCCTTGTACTTAGCTGGTACTGATTCATCGTCCCCCGTTCAGTCCTCTCAAACGAACCAGGCACAACCTCGAGCATCTCTCGCACTACCCCTGGTTCCGACAACATGCGCACCTCATGATGACACCGGCGTGAATTAACACCGCCTACGTCTTCAGCCCCCGATCCTCAACGCCATAATGACGCACACGCAGCAGTCGTCTCCCCGCGACCTGTCACCTCCGACATTCTCGCTTGGAGCGGCAAGGGACCACGGCGCACGATGAAGCGGTCGTAGCTCTCGACATTCGACATAGTTTACACGTCGGGGCATCGAACACACCAGAAGCTGGTCTTGGGCGCCGGGACACGATCCTGAGGTGAGAAGGTGAGTATGTGTCTTTTCATGTGTAAAACTCACCCGCTGAAGTTTTCGTCCATACAGAGATGATAAGTAAATTCCCGGCGAGTGTTTGTTATACCCGCACGGTCCAAATGTCTGAACAACACCCTTCTGGGCGAACTTTTTGTGGCGACTTCCTCGCTTCTCTGGATGGCTGAATCACGGCCCCTCGGCTTGTTTCCGCCGTACACTCCGTTGCGACTGGCTTGCTCTTCACTGACGACAGGCGATAAAGAGAAAAAACAAAATTGCTCCAAGGCACCGGCTAATTCTGCCCTCCTAATCGGGATGCAGGCATAGCAGTGTTTGTGCAAGTGACACCATCAATTACGGCGCTGCTTAAGTATCCTTTCATCTCGCTACCACCATCAGCGGTGGCGGCGTCTCGTCTGGCGGCCTTGCTCTCTTCTATTGCACTCGACACTATTTGGTTTTGACCAATCCTCTGGTAAGCACCCTCAGTCTTCCCTCTCGCTCGCTTGGAGCTAATCAACAACTACGATTAGCTGACTTGTCCTCAATGCTGGTCGCTGGTTCTATCCCTGTCCTACCTGGTTTCGGCTGTCCATCTCCTACGCGTCCCATCCTGTCTATCAATTTTCTCTATACCTCCTCACTCCCCATCTCTATCATGAAATGCCCATCTTCGCGAATCCGACAACGATTGCATACACACCTTGCTCGGTCTACATTTCCCTGTCAAGCGAGCTTTCGAGCCCCTGGACGACTCGCTTTGTGCAACATGAGCGCCCCCCCTCCCACGAGCCCAAAAACGTGTGTCTGCGCACTTTCTCGAGCTAGGCGTCCGCGCGACGCCGCGGTTTCGGGGAGATGGTGGATCAAGTTGGTACGTATCACTTCATGCTGCATTTCTATGATCTTTTGTTCGGGATTTGCCATCCCATTATTTCCTCCGTTCGATCCCTATATACCCTATCGTTTCTATTTTCCTACTACTGCTCTTGCTTCCATACCTGGCTTCCTTTCGTCGACCTGAAACCCTCAGCTCTCAATCTTTCCTTCTGTATCCCCTAACTGACGTCGCTGCAGACTCTTCCCTGTATTCGACGCCGGCTACACTCGCGCGCGGTGACCTTCGTATTGGGAGCACCATTCGCGCCTCCAAACGCTTGTCGCACGTCTACAGCGTCGACCCCGGCCTGCGCTTCACTCCTCAGGCAGGACCATGCACACGAGTTCAACCAGATCCGTCCGCCCTCTCTCGAGACATAGCATCCCCCACGCCGCAACCCAGCGTGCGGCGGCCTCCTCGTGTCTCTCGATTTCCGCAGGATCGTGCCCATCGTCGCCACAGCCGAGCTGCAGAACATCGGCGGACAACAGGGAGAAGCGGCCGGGGGAGTGCTATCCTCCCGGATTGTCCGCGGTCTTCTGGTATGCGTGCTTCTTTCTGTCCCTTTGTTTTTTTCTTGTCTTTTCCCTTTCCGTTGCTGACGTCGCGCACAGGCCACCTGTCCCGCTCTTCTTTTTCTCCACATGGCGCCCTCCCGTTGCAGCAATGCTGCGTCCTTAGAGCGCCCGCGCCCAATCGCTCTCTCCACGTCGTCTCCGCTGCCGCATATCGCAGCGACGCACGCAAGCGAAACACATCGTTTTTTCGTGGTTTTTTGCCATTTTTGGGACGATTCGATGGGGCCTCATCGCCGCCGTCGGACTCAGACGCGAGGATAGGGTCGCACTGGCTCGCACTTGCTTTCGGCGCAGCCACAGGGGAGGGGGCTCCTGGGGTAGGCAACGGTATTAGGAACTTTGTTAACCATCCATCGAAGAGTCCACCAGAATCATTGCACTTGACATCAAGTGACAAATGCAGCAAGATGGTGAACATGTGTAGGAGGGAACTGGGATACCTCGGCTCAGAGAAGCAACACAACAGAAAGGAGGGGGAGCATTTCTTCTCCAACTTTGTCCTGGAGCCCCTGTGATTTTCAACGTCAAAGCGAATGTGTTTCATATTACCCTTTATGCCCCTCTCTGTATGAGCGACTCCCGGGTTGGCGGAGGAAAGGGTTTTGTCTGCATGGACTCTCACAGGAAGTATAACCAATTATTTACTTTCGAACCACTTGAGGCATCTCGGACTATGCCAGAGATTGACCACGAGGTGGATTGGGAACCCACCCTCGACGCTGTTGCGGGGCAGTGGGTCTCCCTATTCGTCTTTGCATATTTTCCGGATTGCTGGGGTTGGGTTGACTCCAGCCACGGCTTTTCAAACACGGACTCTCGTATTTACCTCATTTTTGATACCCGTTTCACTGCGTTCAGCCAAGAGGTGAGCGATCTCCTTATCGCGGATATATTCCCACGGGGGACCTACCCCCCAAATAAGGCAAGTCTGAGTCAGCGGCGTCCACTCGGCCATCAGTCTGCCAAACACCTGCAGCCGACCACTACACGACGCGCACGTCGCGTCCCATTTACCCGTTCAGCGCGTTCCGACGCAAATCTGCAGCATCCACGATGGAAGTCTAGTCACCCTATGAATATTGTACATGCCCCACTGTCAAATAATCAAAATCTATCTTGGGAAAATGGGTCATCTCCATCTTGGCAAAAAACGTCGAAATCCACCTTCCGTTTGAGCCCCAGCTCTTATTTGAGCTCCAGGAAGAATTATCGAGGCAGCTTGGAGTCGGCCGGCAGGATTGCCGTGTTGATGTCCTTGATGCCGAAAACTGTTCCGCCATCGATCAGTGGCGCTCACGTGGACAGATCAACTTCCACAATCCAGAGATTGCTCACCGGGGCTCAGCCTCACCCCTTGCGTTCAGCGCCCCTGTAGCCGAAACACCGCCTCGCCGGATCTAGCCGGCGACATGTGGCTAGCCGACCTGGCCACCGACGGCTAGCTCCGGCCAGCCTCGGCTTGCTGGTCTCGCCACATATCGCTGCAGCTCCCAGTGCTCTGGCTATTATTTGGCCTCCATAGAATCTCGTGCATCAATATTGGGGCTTGATTGGAGTGTATTACTAGCGTAGTGGTGGCAAAAGATGAGGAGCCCTGACCCTCTTGACAGCGATTATGCGCCCAAAAAAGCTTAACACTGATTTCATATTGCCATTGTGGAGACGAGTCATGAACAACCAGATAGTGCATATTTCGAACTGGCTTGAAGCCACTGTAACATTGACCTAAAAGGCGGAAGCTGGGCACCTCGCGGGGTGAGCGCGCATAGCCGTGATGTGGCACCTATATAGCCCATGAAACACCGCTAGTTAGCGAGGGTTTGAAAACTATAGGGTGGGCAGCTAATATACGCCGTAATTCCCCGCCGTATAGCCCGATACAGCTACCATGGAGGGCGGCTGCGCCGCCCTCCCATCACTCCATCGTCGCTGCCATCAAAAATGGGCGGCGACTCTGGATCCCGCGCTGCCGAGCGCGCCATCAATGCCCCATCAAACCGCCCGCCGCCCGCGCCCACGTCGTCCGTTCGGCCCCCTTAAATCACGCTAAAATCACGAAAATAATACAGTATATTCCGGCGCATGTCTCCAGTATATATAGCTCCATAATGCGGTAATAAAGTCCTAAAAGCGCCCATACATACATCTAAGTGCCCGCGGAGTCTCCGGTGTTGTCCCCCACGATGCGCACAATGTTGAGGAAGGCCTCCGAGGCCTCGCCCTCGTCGTCATCACTATCGCCGTTCTCCTCGTCGTCCTCCAGCGGTGCTTCATCCTCCAGCGGCGGCGGTGGTGGCGGCGGTGGTGGTGGTGCGCGCATCTCCTGGTCCCTGTTGCGCACCACAGGCGTGTGGCGCTCCCGGCAGACGCTCGTGCCAGGTTGGAGGTTGGCAGTGAAGCCGGGCTCCTTGCTCAGCTTCACCAGCCGCTCCATGTGCAGGGCGGTGAAGCGCCCTCGCTCCATACGGTGGAGCGCTACTTGGTGCGCCAGAGCAACCCTCCCCTCTTCGCGCAGATGCTCCTCCTCATGGCTGAGGAACGCCTCCTCGTCCCTCATGTAGGTGACGAGCCGGTGGATCTCGACGTTGAGCCGCACAATTTCCTCCTCCGCACGGAGCAGCTTATAGTGCTGGTCCATTGCGGCTCGCTCAGCAGGCTGCGCCCAGCGCTCCCCACGGATATCCTCGCGCCCTTCCCGGAGGAGGTCAAAGTCCGCGAGGAACGCGTACTCAACAACCTCCTCCCAGCTGAGCGTCGGCTTCAGCGGCGTCATCGTTTCGGCCACCTCGTTGTACGTTGTGATGGCGTTCTTGACAGCTTTGGAGCGCGCTTGCAAGGCTTTCGCAATATGCTTGCGGAGCTTGTACCCTGCAGAGATAGGTGAGTACTTCCCGATAGTGAACGCCGGAGACTTACCAGTTCCCGACATATTACACTTTGCCAGCTCAAACATCCGCGCGATGATGAGCCCTTGCAGATTATCCAGCGCGCGCTGGTAACGACACCTGCGGACCATCGCAGCGACAGCGGCCCACTTCTCGCTCCCACGTACCCAGCGTGTCTCGACGTCGAGCCGTAACTCGAGGTCCTGCACCGCCGCCAGTGCCTTTGCCTGGACCTCGAGGGCGTGCCGGCGCTGCGTCTCGATGCGCCTCGTAGCCCTCGCTCCCTCAGCGTATCCCGCGGCGGCATCTGCAGAGATGAAAGCGATGTCAACCCCGAGGATCGCTGCCACATGTTCCCTGCCGCTGCCTGTCAGAATACAAGCTGAGCGAGACAAGAAGAATGTGGACGTACTCAGCGTCCCCCAGATTCACGAGCTTTTGGAAGTACTCCATCTCGAGAGTCTCTTCCTCCGGCTCTTTCGACAGCGTTCGCACGTGCGACCGTTCCTTCGCTCGCCACTCCTCAAACTCGTCGCGAGACTGCACCCCAAGCTCTCGCATGGACTCGCGCAGCACGTCGTGTGTCGCCCTGATCTCGAGGGCGCGCCGATACTTGTTGCAGAGTACGAGAGCTGTGGGCGGTTAGATTTCGCCAGTACTTGTACAAGAAGACCACTTACTTAAACCTTGATAGGTATCGAAGGTGTCGGTGTGCTTCAGGTACGTCGTTATTGCCTGTTGTCGGTGGAATCGGGTCGCATAGCGCGTGGTGGGTGCGAGAGCATTCGACTTCGAGAACAAGATCTCGCAGCCCTCCAGGGCCTCGAGACCGACCCCCTGGACGTAGATGGTGAGGTTGTCGATCCCACAGCGGCGGTTGTGACCGTGCCCGTGGAATGCGCCGACCAGGGCCCGAAAGCCCTTGTCGCGTGCGATGTCCTTGAGCACTGGGTGCACCTTGATTTTCTTCTCCAGCTCGCAGCCAATATCGTAGCCGATGGCGACCTGCCTGAGAATGTCGATGAGATGGGCGACAATGGCCAGTGGATATTTCGCCCTAGAAACCAAATGTATGTTGTTAGCAATCTTAATGAGAAAAAAGACAGGTGCACATACAGCTCACCACTCTTGACCATGTCACACACTTTCAGGATGAAGCTGTGTCGACAGAGCGCGGGGAAGAAGCCCGTCTCGCCGTACATCCCGTACGCCCGGGTGGTCACTTCCTCCTTCATATTTTGCCAGCGCTCGGCACACCCTGCGTCCTCCTCCCCCTCCCCGCCGTCCCCTGTCGCGGCCGCGAAACTCTTCAAGAGATCATCCTCCCCCTCCTTCCCCCACCGATTCACCTCCTCCCGTGTCAGGTAATAATCCCCGGGTGTGACGCGATTGTCGAGACGCTCCCTCGACGCGCCCGGGGCCGTCGTCCCCTCCCCATCCACCACGACTTTCTCGCATCGATCGAAGCATGACAGCGAGTTGTTGCCATCGAACGTCGTGAGGAGGGGAATCTCCAGGGGCTCCTCACCCTCGACCTTGTGCAGGCAGCATGGGCAGGCGTTCCTCAGGCGCCAATGAGGAGTATCGCGTCCCAGCGCGACTTGCACGCGCTGGTCCACAATCGCACGGATTGCCAGGTACACGTCAAACGCGACGGTGAACTGCGCTCCCAACCACTGGCGTGGCGCGACGCCGTGAATGTCGCAGAGCGCGCGCACGAAGGCTTGGATGCCGAGCCGCGGGCAGCGAAGATGCGCGACGCGATAGACTTCCAGCGCGCGGATGGTGATGACCACGTTCGGGGTCCATGGTGAGACCGGCATCCAGCCTCGCCGTACACAGGCTGACGCCAGGTAGACGTCACCGTCCACAAGGCACAAATCCTGGTAGGAAGTTGCTAGCAAATCTCAGCAAACCATTTTCGCGGCATAAGAATGTAAGAGCACTTACAAAAGACATCGACAACGACAACGTTAATTTGTTGCCGCACCTCCGCGTCTTCTGCAGGCGGGTACGATGCAGCGAGCCCAGAAATCCCGGCAATGTCGACGCCCAGCTCCAGATATGCGTCCGCCATGCATTCGAGCTGCTTGGCGAACACATCTACTTGGAGCTGCGTCGTGTGCGCGTGTCCTGGTAACGACGGCGGTGGCCCCATACCCCTCTGTCATGCAGATTTAGCAAAAGGAACAAAAGAAAAGGTGAAACAGAACTCACGGCTGATTTTGGTGTAGGCCTTGGAATAAGTCCGAGTCTGCGCGTTCAGGATCATCTGGCAGGGCTTCTCCTGCATGGCTGATCTGCGCCGGTGCTCTGCCATGGGCGACGTCGTCCTCCCAGTCGTTGTGCTCGGGATAAGGGTCCGGCAAGTCGCGGAGTGCATCGAGATCACGGTGTTCTTGCCGGCTCAGATCTGGGTGTACAGAAAGAAAGTGAGTGAAGGTAATAGTAATGGAGAGTAAAAATCTTACTCTCAAGTCGCTCTCTCTCCCGGCGCTCCTCCTCGCGCTTGGCCTTCTCAATCTTGGTGGCGCTCAGCGATGTCCGGACCGGGCGGACGAGCCCAGATATTCCGCGTACCCCCTGGGTGGTTTGTACACGGTTGGACAAGGCTGTGGCGGTATTCCGACGACTTGTGGGTTCAGCGGGCACGCGGGGCATGACCAACGCTGAACGGAAAGTTGGCGTGAACGAGCAGGTGAGCGTGAAAAAATCCCTTCGCCTCACTATAGCATCACGTGAGGTCTTGTGTTCCATCCCGTAGTTCATGTCCTCAATTTAATTCATTCGGCTGAACACGTCATTTGTGAACATCTTATGTGTCCTTCAACAGCATAAAATATACCTGAACCACTAACCTAACCAACAAAAAACGCTAATCCGCCGCCTTGTCCCCCCAGAATGAAAATAAAAATAAAAAACAAATGTGCCTCACCAGTTTCGAACCCAAAACTGAACTGATTAGGGCAGCAGACGTCTAGAGAATAGAGCCCGTTGCACAATAGACCTCTCCGGCATGCTTCCGAAAAGGGCTGGTCTCCGCTCCGTAGTACATTCCCCTACCCACGACCTTCACAGGCGTGGGTCAGCTAGCGTGAAGGGCAGGTGATGCGTGATGTGACGTGACCTTACGCGTTCTTCTCACCACCACATACACACAAGACACGTCGGGTAAGTCCTCCTCTTTCAAGTCGTCTTTTTGCGCAGGCTAGCTTGCTTGCGTGCTGGAATCAATACCTGGTACCGGCATGCTCACAGAGAAAGCAAAACCTGCGCAATGGATGACTTGCCACTCACACTACACCATACTGACTTTGTTCCCAAATCCTCGTAGGTTTTGCAATGCTGTGGCTTCCTTTATGCCGCCACGTAAGTAATCCACCTCGTTCCATGCATTACAGCCCTCATTTCTCCCACACAGACGCGCAGCGGGAAGGAATTCTCCGCCCTCTCCCTCCCTTCGATTGTCGCACCTCTTCAAAACACCGCGTTTGACTTTGCGCCGCTTGTCGCGCGCGCAGTGGCTGCAGAAAGCATCAACCAAGAGGACCACAAGGACGATGATTGCTCCAACAAAGACGAGCACGACACGGTGGATGATCCGGACACCCCAAACCCTCTTGACGGCGTAGATGAGCAGTGGCCCCCTCCTCCGCCAGTCGATCCATGGGACGATGTCGATGACATCGACCCCTCGCCCTCCCCTCGCAAACGCCGACGCACCACCTTCGCCGACGTGGTTGCGAGCGCCGAAACCCCGCATACCGGTCCTCACCGCCAGCGTCCCGCTAAGCCGCATCGCCAGCTCAAGAAAGACGCCGCCGCCACTGCTCGCAGGCAAGCCAAACGCATCAAGCAGAAGAGGGAGCGCGGCCACGTCCCCGCTGCCTCCACCATCGACGAACACGTCCAGCCAGCGGTGCCACTTGCCACCCACTTCGACAGCTCAACGCTCCCGGCGGCGCTCGGCGCATACGCCGCCAAAGTCGACCCCGAAAAGACGCGCGGGCGTGGAAGCAAGGTCCGCCGCTCCCTCGTTGACTTGCTTGGCCTCGGTTTCCACCTCGTGGAATGGGACGGCTTGTAAGTCCTTCTTTCCTTCGTATTTAATTCACTTCTTTAATGCGGCACACCTCAGCACCCCCCGACCTCTCGTTGACAGCCACGGTCGCATCCTTGCCGTCCTTGCAGGCCAGCCTCAGCACGACACCTACCATGAGGCTGCTCAGCGCGCTTTCCGCGCCATCCGCGATGCAGGCAACGCGGCGCGCTTCCCCGCTTCGATGCGCCGCCATCGACGCGGGCTCTTCGCCGCCATCAACGTGGGCCTGTCCTATGGGAAAGGCCAGTCAACTCCTAGCTGGCTCGACACCAAGGAGTACACCGGCCTCGCTGACCACTTACTCGCCAACAAAGACATCGGGCGCCTGGCAGGCTTTGCCGATGGTGCGTACCCATGTGCCCGCTGACTCCGTCCCACAGCCGCGTTTGCATTGTGGGCGCCACGTCTTTACGGGCGCTACCGTGCGTGCGATGCGAAACTCCGCAAAAACCACCCCGATCTTCGACGCCCCTTTGCGCACTCCGTATTCTTCTGCGCGGCCTTCAACTTCGGCCGCAACGTTTGGACTTTCAAGCACCGCGACGTCCTGAACCTCGCGTTTGGCTGGTGCGCAGTTCAAGCTCTCGGTGACTTCGACCCCAAGAAAGGCGGGCATCTTGTCCTTTGGGACTTGAAGCTCGTCGTCGAATTTCCCCCAGGCGCCCTCATCCTCCTCCCTTCAGCGACAATCGCGCATTCGAACGTGCCTGTGGGGGAGAACGAGGAGCGGGTCTCCTTCACCCAGTTCAGCGCTGGTGGGATTTTCCGCTACGTCGACAACGGCTGTCGGACCGAGAAGGAATTGGCGGAGGAGGATTCAGAAGAGTATAGCCGACTGATGGCGCTCAAGGCCATGCGCTGGGAGGAGGGTTTAAAATTACTTAGTACGATGGAGGAATTACTCAGTCCATAATAATATTTTTTGCCTCAATGTTTGTCAGACCTCGGTAACATTTTGTGAGCGCGAGTCGGGCATCAGCCATATTGATCATTACCCAATTAAACTCGCTAACTGATATCTTGCCTCAGTTCTGGCACTTCCACTGATGCGTTTGGGCTCAAAATTTGCCAGTAGCAATTACAGTGTATTTAACGAGCTTTGAGTTTTTTGGTCAACAAATAATTTGTTACAAAATAACTTGTGGATCTTTCGGCCTCGTAATTTAATTCTAGACACTTTCAAGGGTTCCCAATAGACAACCAGAAAATTGGGAGGATAGAGGCAACTGAAGGTGAGCTATGAATTAAATGGCTAAGAGTTTCGGTCGATAACTGATATTATGCCTGGAATCTATGCTTGATTTAGCGGTGTGATCCAGCTCCTCTCTTCCTATCACTACATCTTGCTCGTCCCTCATCTCACATGGCCCGGAGTCGGCCCCGACTTGATCCTGCCGTCAAACTGGAGAATGTTCATGACGCTCGCCAACGGTACGAAGAAAAGTACCCGGCTTTTGAAGATGCATTACACCAAGACTGACTCCAGCTTTGCGCTAGGAATGTCGCTCAACGCCGCGAGGCTTCGCGCCTGAGAATGCAGCAGCGAGTCTTTACTCGAGAATACTTACCTCGCCTCACACCCCCGACACTGTAGACGTCGCGCCACCATCGCCAACTCCAATATAGCGACTAGGCAAAGACATGCACGCCAAGTTGTGGAGGCCTCAGAAAACTACAGATACCGGTGTGTCTGCCATTGCCTTCGCGCTCAAACTGCCTTCCAACCGAGCCCCACCCCTTAGGAAACGCCAGGAGCAGTGCCTGGAGCAGCAGGCTTCGAAGGCTGCCAGAAAGCAGGCCAGGTACGTCATGATTTCATTTACTATAAATTCCTTCATTGCTAAGTAATGTACAGGGGGGCTGAGACCCAGGCGTTGCGAAATAAACATCACCCACTTGCACACATGCCGTCGAATCCATCCACACGCAAGCCACCCGCCAGCGTCACACTGTGTCCCACTCCCAAGCCCACTGTCCTCACTCTGCGGTGCGATCGGCTGCAGCGCTGCGCTCACTGTTACGACGAGGACTGCATCGGCTGTGCCTGCATCTGCCCCGACTCCGATGAGTGGTTCGAGCACGCTGATGGGCATTTCTTCCCCACATGCGACAGCTGTGGGCGGGAGTGCCCGGGGTGCATGTGTGTTTGCCCCAACAGCATCGTTTGGAAGGAGCACGGTGGACATTTAGCTCAGAAACATTGTACTTAATTCCCTTGAATACCTACTAGCAATGAAATGGTTTTTTAAAATTATATTTCGACTTGAATTTGAGTGCGCGAGGGACTATCTCAAGATCAGCCATCAAGCGTGATGGCGCAATCTCCTCTCCTCCTCCCACCATGATGCTGCTCTGTCAACCCATCTACGTGCCGGATCCTGGTCACGAAGACCGCTGGAACATCTCTGGGCCATTCTACGCCGTGATTAGCAGGGAATGGAAGGGGGCCGTGACTTCAAAGCATGTTTCCTTTTTTTTTTTGCATTGGCTGGCCGCTGACTCGTCGTAGCGAGTCTCTCACGAGGATCCTGGAGCGCTATCCTGACGCGCGTACGTGGAAGGCCGAGCCCTGGTCCACGTTCCAGAGGCTGTGGAACCTGGACTGCACTGAGTACCACCACCACGAAGATGAGGTGCCCTGCAAATCCCCGACGCTGGCCGATGCGTTGCGTCTCCACCCACCTCCCCACCTCCCCTCGACCCCACCACCTCCGTATCTCTCCATCACCGTAACTCCCACTGCCCTCGACCCCGCTGCCTCTATCAAGGAGGTCATCACGGCTCCAACCCCGACGACTCCCAAGAAGCTCACTCGGGAGGAGCTCAATGAGCTCGCAAACATGAGGCCACGGGCGGGGCCCATCAGCCTGCGGCGTCTGAACCAGCAATTCACACGTGCCCTGGGCGCGCAAGCCGTGGTGTCAGCGACGCCTCCATCCACACCATCGCCACACTCCTTGCACGCCCTTGCTGCGCCCTTACCGCGCCCTTGCAGGCTGCCCACACCCTCGTGTACATCGCGTACGTCTTCGCAAACTCTGTGCACGCCGTCCGAGCCATCAGCGTCGCGTCCCTTCTGCTCCTCGACACACCCTCATACGCCGACTGCCGCTTCTCAGTCGTCCGCCGCCATTGAGGTTGTGCCCCACACTCAAACTCCCAGCCAGGGGCATGGATTGCAGGTGGATCGTGAGGAGGAGGGTGCGGTCGAAGGGCATGGCGCGTTGATGTACGCTGTGAGCGGCCATAATCGCCTCTTCCGCGACCGGTAAGATTTGGTACATTTTCTGCCATTCCACTGATGCTTTTCTCCAGGCATCGTGCTTTAGCCACTTTCGAACGCTCCCCCGGCGCTGATCTCGTCTTCAGCCACGACGAAGACGAGGTCTTTGATTTCCTTGCCGAGGAAGCGTGGAAGATGAAGATCTGAATCTCTCTCGTACTTATCTTGAATCTCGTACTTTGTTTTTTTGGAATGTTTTTTTGCTCGCGAAGTCATTTGTATGTGTTGTATGAAGCGTAGAAGATAAAGATCTGAATCTCTCTCGTACTTACCTTGAATCTTGTACTTTGTTTTTTTGGAATCCTTTTTTGCTCGCGACGTCATTTGTATGTGTTTTATGAAGCGTGAAAGATAAAGATCTGAATCTCTCTCGTACTTACCTTGAATCTTGGACTTTGTTTTTTTGGATTGCTTTTTTTCTCGCGAAGTCATTTGTATGTGTTTTATGAAGCGTGAAAGATAAAGATCTGAATCTCTCTCGTACTTACCTTGAATCTTGGACTTTGTTTTTTGGATTGCTTTGGTTCTCGCGAAGTCATCTGTATGTGTTGTATGTGGAATAAATTTAGATTGGAATGTGATTTGAGTACAAGAACTTAAGTGAGTGAATAGGGTGTTACACAGTAGGGATTTCAACCCGATTTCGAGTTCAATTTCGACTCAATTTCGGATCTGATTTCGAAGGCGGCTTGACACGGAGAACGCCGAAATCCGTGATTTCCAGCTCGCGATCAAAGTTGAAATCCTGATTTCGATTTCATCTTTGTGTCTGCTCATCATCAGCCAACCGTGCTCATCGCCTCCCGCCCATCGATCCCCGCGATGAGCTTGCATATCTCTCGAACTCGGCCCTTTAGAGGGCGCACTCTTGACCAGATGATAAGTACTTTGACATCACAGTACATTGAGTAATTACTGTATTCAAAACAATGTTTTGAGGGCAGACTACATGTGTCGGGAATCGGTGGCGGGAGGGGCGGAAGTGGGGCGGGCAACGCTGGCCAAAATCAGGAGACCACGCCATACACTTTGATGAATCCCACGCTTTCAGCTGGCTTTGAGTGTCACATCAAGCCACGAAATTCATGCTCGAAATCTAACTCGAAATCAAGCTCGAAATCACCTCGAAATCAAGTTGAAATCTCAACTGTGTAACACCCTAATATATACCGCAGTGTCTCCTTTCTGGTACTCTATCCATGCTCCTTACTCACGGAATTTCCGTGGCCGTTAGGTAAGTGATCAATTGACGATTGATATGACTTGCACTTTACTGAAGGTTTCCCTCTCGCTCTCCGTTTTCTCAAACACAACATTCAATTACCTATAGTCTAATTTGAGCACTAGCATGAAGGAGAGAGAATAGATGAAAGAGCAGGTGTGAGGAAATCGAAAATAAAAAAAAAGACAGTCCTAGCTATGGGGTCGAACAAGTGACCTGATGGTAAAAGAGTTGGGATGCTGGATTGCAGAGGTATCAATATCTCTGCAAATCCGCCGTCTCAACCCCTTCCCCACTAGATCGAAGCTGAACACAATACTGATGAGATATGTGCTGGTGCCTTGAACTTTGACAGCTTCTGTCAAGGTCACGACATGTTTGTTTGGAGATTTATATAGGATTGCCCCACGTACTTCCTCTCCCACCGCCGTAACATCGCCTACGATGCCAAAGAACGCGCCCGTGCTCTCGGCACACGCCTCACGTAACCTCACCAAACCTGTGCAGCAACCACGACAACGTGGTCAGCAGTCGGACGCCGCAAAGGCCTCGAGGGCCCTCGCCACCAAGATACGAGGCGACAAGACCGCCGAGCTCAACAACCGTTTCAAGGAGATCTTCGCGGAGCGGGAGGAGCAGATCACGAACCTCGCGGAAGAGTTCGACAAGACCGAGGCCTACATCCGCCAGGTGCTCGAAAATGGTGTCCATTACACCAAGAAGCGTGCCACCAACCTCAAGAACACGATCGTCTTCGAGCTTTCGAGGGTGGCGCGAGAGGGTAAGTCAAAAGTCCTTCATAGTTACTCTGCAGCTGATGCGTTGCTCTGTAGAGGGCGGGGATAGCAACATGCGCGACGTCGATATCAAGGGCATGGAGTACAAGGCTTACAGGGATTTGCTCTCGGAGGAGCGGAAGGCGGAACTGATCCAGCAGCTCGAGGACCACAAGGACCTCAAGCAACACGGCGTCCGCGCGACCAATAAGGCGGTGGCCATGGACGCGATGCAAACATCCCACCAGGCTGGGAGGGTGGTGCGTGGTGCCAGTGTTACTCTTACCCGCACACACTGACCAGTTTCCTGCCT
Organism: Mycena vulgaris; assembly: GCA_029204335.1. Classification (NCBI taxonomy): domain Eukaryota; kingdom Fungi; phylum Basidiomycota; class Agaricomycetes; order Agaricales; family Mycenaceae; genus Mycena; species Mycena vulgaris. The sequence continues at coordinate 36,375 of JARGYA010000554.1, forward strand.
CTAGCTCATCAACCTCCATTCACGCACCGGCACCCGCGGCTTTGCCATGTTCACGCGCGGGGCCACCGACGATGCGGCGATCCCGTGCTGGGTCGACTCCGATAACACGCACCTCTTCTTCCCAGAGGTCCTGGGAATCTCGGTGTACGACATGCTCTGCAAACTCGAGCTATGGTCTTGCAACCACAATAAAGGTGCGTCCTGACATTATGTTTCTTGAAGAGCTGGGTGCTAACGACCCCTGTAGCAAGAGATGGCAACAACCTCGACGTTGTGCATCAACAACTGACTGAGGGGGTCGAAGACGGTCTGGGTCTGTCCTTTCCGCTCACGCATGGCATGAACACGAAATTAACACCACTTTTACAGTGAAAATCACGGGTCTCAAGGGTTTGAAGATGGCGTGGACCCATTACAAGGTGGACATTGTCCATGAACACGGCGTGGAGCTCGCGGGGTGGCCTGAGGGCGTCCCCATAGGGCGCCCTTCGAAATTACCTGCCGAGGTGGCACGCCTCATCCTTCCGAAGATTAAAAGCGGCGGCATCCACTGGGTGGTGCTCACTAGGGCTCAGCGCAATAAGATCGCAAAGGAAATTGAGGCGCAGCGCGAAGCGGGGACTCTGAAGACCCGCAAGACGCGCTCGGACAAGGACAAGAAACGCGGAGCACGTGGCAAGAAAGCAGCCGCCTCCGACGACGACAGCGAGGAGGATGACGATAGCGAGGGCGAGAACGGGCACAACGACGAACCCGAGCCCGCGCCGGCCCGCGCACCCACCCGCACCCGCACCTCCACTGCAAGCACCGCCACCTGTCCTGCAGCGCCCACAGCAGCCTCCGCCCCGATGCCCCCTGCCACCGCCGCCACCGCCTCCAGCGCTGCGAACACCATGACAGCCGCCGCGGCTGCGCCCGCTGCTGCGTTCGGTGACGCTGCGGCGCCTGCTGGCTTCATGCACGGCGCCTCCCCCACGTCATCTCCCGCCGTCCGCTCGCAGCTCGGGTACAACCCAGACTTCGACTACGACCTGGGAGCGATGGGGATGGACGTCGGGATGCCACCGCTGCCCCGCGGCGGGTCCGAGGGTGCCGGCGCCGCCGACGACGGCGCCATGGGTGGCTGGCGCCTCAACACCGTTAATCGCGAGGAGGGCGATGCTGACAGCGCGGACTTCGCCCTGCCCATCGGTAGCGGCCAGATGAGTCGCACAGACCTCAACACTATCGACGCGAACATCACCAGGGGCGTCGGCGCCGGCATGGGGCACATCTCCTTTGCCCCGAGTCTTGACACGCACAGCGGCTACGACCAGCGCTTCGATGCGCCCACCCACTACGACCAGCGCTTCGACGCGCCCACCCACTACGACCAGTGCTTCGACACGCCCACCCACTTTGCCCCAGGTGCCTACACCCCCACCTCCTTCCTCCCAGGCGTAAACGCGCCCGCCGGGTTTACCCCGCGCTTCGATGCGCTGAACTCCTTTGCCTCAACCATGGCGTCCTCCACCATGTCCGTCTTATCGGTCGTCACCAACAACAACAGCGCAACGGGGAAGAAGAAGAGAAAGAGGGCGGAGGGCGGCAAGAAGTCGACGCGCATGCCACATGATGAGAATGACAAGGGCGGCGAGGGCGACGATGAGCAGCCCAGACACAAGAAGACGAAATGCGTCGCCACGGCGCTGCCGCTGCAGGCGTGAACGGTGCGCGCAGCGTCCCGCCTGTCTCTGAATCGCGCACACTGCGCGCGGAGGTCGCCGTTGCATTCAATATTTGTATTCCCCATATCACAGAACCCCTACCAGATTTCCTATGCCTTTTACTATATTTTCTATGTGTTCTCGGCTCGACTATTGGAATATAAAGTGATTTGTTGTTGTGAAAGGTAGATATAGGTGCCCAATATAGGGGAAATGTGTGTACTAAGGGGAGACTTCAAGCAAATTATGTACTATATGTACTCAGGCATCTACTGTATTATTTTAGTGATTTTAGCGCGATTTTAGGGGGCCGAACGGACGACGTGGGCGCGGGCGGCGGGCGGTTTGATGGGGCATTGATGGCGCGCTCGGCAGCGCGGGATCCAGCGTCGCCGCCCATTTTTGATGGCAGCGACGATGGAGTGATGGGAGGGCGGCGCAGCCGCCCTCCATGGTAGCTGTATCGGGCTATACGGCGGGGAATTACGGCGTATATTAGCTGCCCACCCTATAGTTTTCAAACCCTCGCTAGCTAGCGAGGGATACCATATATGGCTCCCTCGCTAACTAGCGGTGTTTCATGGGCTATATAGGTGTGATGTGGCCAGCTTTGACCATCGGCTACCCAACCAGGGGCTAAGCGAGCTAGCCGACGCCTAACAGAACCTAACCGCGGTTTGGCGAGATGGCCGTGGTGTAAGCTCAGGCTGACTCGCAAGCTCGTCGGCTTGAGTGGGAGATAAGGGAGGCTAGATTACCGAGCTGTATCTTACTCGGATCAGTAGATCAATAGATCATTATTGCCTCTTCCTCGTCGCGCTCATCGCGCTCCTGGTTCCCCGCTCTTCTCCTCGCTCTAGCACCCTATCACACCCAATTTTCGTGTCCCACCCACCCATCTCCTTTTTCTTTTTCTTTTTCTTTTTCCTTCTCTTTTGGCCTCACGTTTTGGGGGTTCTTCGGTCGCCTCGTACGGCGCCGAATCCTCCATCACGTACGGGGTTGGGACGCTTCGCGCGCTCCTTTTCTCCGGCCCGCAGTCCCGCCCACTTACTGGAGCGTCGGTGGCCTTGCGAGCCGGCCGCAAAGCGGCCCAACCGCTCCCGCAAACCTCACATCTCCTCCTCCTCCCTCCCTCACCTCGCGGTCGAAGACCGCTGCCTTCGCTCGTGCACATAAATATCTTATTTCACATGGTTTCATCTTTTCACATCAGAGCATTGTAATCGACGTCTCCCTTATCTAGGCGCCTAGCCGGTGCATAGCCCCACCTAGCCCGATCTGGCAGACGCTCCCCACGGCGTCGGCTAATGGGGCGCTGACTCAACGCAGTGTTTGTTTAGTCTCTTATAAACAGACGGTACAACGATATTCGCTCGTACCTCGCGATGTTGTAGTGTTTGTTTGTAGATCACGGATCACCTTCCCTTTACCTCTTACCACGTCCACAACCCGAGATTTTGAGCCACTTCCCGTTATTCCCACATCAACACCTTCATTTCACCGCACCGCTCGAGACCCATCCGGCACGACATAGACACGACCTCGGTCTACCAGCAGACCCACCTTCTCTTCTTCACTGTACTATCAGGACCGAATGTTCAGGTGACGGGTAACGGCAGCCCGGGAACTGAACATTCTGGTCCTCGGTCACGGTGCCGCATTTGCCGGATCCGCGCGGACTAGTGTGCCAGATTATCTGGTGGTGCCGAACGGCGAGAAATCAACAAGCTCAGTTGAACAGGTACACTTAAGGTGACGGATGACATGGTGTGAACATTTGGCGGCAATAGTACGGTATCTTGACATTATCATGTTGCGGCGTTTAAATTCCGTTGTTTCCATCTGTCTTGTGTCCTTCTTGACTTCGATTCAGGAACTAAGGGTGCAAAAGTCGCGGCTTATCGGAATTAAAGCTGTGCGGACTCTGAGGATTGCAACTACGAGGCCTTGCGTTTTGCGCTGATGCTTGACTGATGCGCGCTGGAGTCAGTGGTGCCACTTGTGCCTCCTCAAGTGCCACCAAAGTGGAAGCTGGGTGGAAGTTCAAGTTGGATGGAAGAATGGGATTGCGCTCGCCCCTGGCAATCATTTCGCCACAACATGATCCCTGTCACTGCTAAATCTGAACCGGTTCTGCGCTATCGTTGGGGAATCGAGACTCGAGAGCTGCTTAAAAGGCGGCTCTTTCCCTCGCTCGCATCCTCAGGAACTTGCCCTCTGCTTTGGCTCACCAATATGAAGTTCTCCACTGTCTTCATTGCCCTCACTGCTGTCGCAACTGTTAGTGGTGCTAGGGTCGACACCAATGCTTATCGTATGGCGCGTGGGTTGCCTCCTAAGGCCCCCGCCCAACGGTCTACTCCAGTCCTTGGTATGCGTGCAAAACCATTTCTTATGGATTTTCTGAAAAAAAACTTTAGCTGCCGCCAGACGCGGAACTCCCTCTGGCGTACCTCCTCCCAAGTGCAAGGCTGCCCTGCAGTCGTGCTCCGGTCTTACAGACTGCTGCTCAAATGTCTGCCTCCTCGGCGTCAGTGTCCCGTTGTCAGAATTTATGAATGTATCCGTGCTGAGGTGTTCGGATTATAGCTTTGTCTTTAATTGGTGTGCCGAGACCGTCCGCGTGTGCGTTCCTTATCGTGAGTTTCATTGTTCTTACTGCTCACACTCTCCGTTGCTGAGCCCTTGAGCAGAGGGCCAAAAGCGTTGGAGGGATGATGTTTACTTATGATATACTGTTTTTCGTAACTTGGGGTCTTAAACATGCTCATTACTCATATCTTAAGCAGATGCCCTGTTTTCATGTGCACATGTTTATATTCTTCCTTTTCTCCCACTCCACCCCGGCGGCAGCTGCCGTATGTCCATTCTATTTCCGATTTACCATTGTCTCGGTTGCTTCAAGGCTTTACTTCTCACGTTTAATTTTGAATATCACGAATTCACTTCAACTTTCCCTTTTTCGTGCTTTTCCGCGGCTCCATCCGCACGCTCAAGCCCCACTCAAAGGAAGGTGTCCGTCGAATTACCCGTATCTTAAGCAGATGCCTCGAATCAGTATGCAGATGTTTGCCATCAAGTCAGTTTTTTCGAACCACGTTCCCAACTATCCTAGATTTGGTTCTCTTTTCCGCGAAAACGAGTTCGCCGATCAGTGTTAAACTCTGCCGACCTCCGGCAAAGCCATTCCACAACCGTGGATCGCCGCTCAAGACCCGCTCAAAGGAACACTTGCATCTAATTCTTTCGTTCCCTCTTCCCATCATCTTCGCGCCCTCCAGCTATTGGAATTCGACGAGACTGCTTTCCTCCACTCTCGATTAAAATAGCTATCAGTGCTCGAGGCATACATACAGCAAGATATGTGGCAATGTCAAGACGGTGCTTCTTCCACCCATCATCGTCCTGTCTTTCCTCTCCCCTCAGTACCGTGCTTAATGGCCGCTCCTATGTACTGTTCAACCTCCGCAAGATCCAAGACTTATCAAGAGCAAAGGTGTCCAGAATCTCGATCAGCAAGTCCGTTCAAGGTTGCTATGGAAATACTATCATCGCCGTGCTCATTTATCGTCCGGCCATCTGCTCCTCAAAACTGAACAAGGATCAAGACTGACAACAAAGCCGCAGCTCTCAACGACTTAAGATTTTCCTGCCTCAACGACGACGCAAGTTGGGTCTCAAATTCGACTCACGTCTCAACCCTATCCCTGCGTCGGTTCAACCAGATGCGCTTCAACAAATCGACAAAAGGCATAATCCACGCAACAATCTCGCGGTTCAATTCTCCGTTCTCTCATTCTCGCTGCTGGAGCATAGTCCGCGCGGAATAGCATCGCATCTCGAGGTTTTTGTCATATGGGTGACTGCTCGCTTTTACCTGTCCCTCCTCATTTTATGCAGCATCACGGCGTTTTGGAGGAGTACTTTGGGCAAACATGCGTGGGTGACGCCGGTAACGGTGCGTTCGGTGTATTCTTTACAAATTCCAATCCAATCTGATTCCCAACGACAGGGCGAGGAATGGAGCGTGAACATCAAGGTATGGGTCAACGTCCTTGGTGGTCATCAGTACGTTTATTCGTATGTCGCTTCCCCGGGCCTGTGTATCCCTCATCGTCATTCCGTTTCTGTTCTACCTTCCATCCCATTCATTTATCCGCAGCCCACCACACGTCGTAATCGGCATCCTCTCCATGCTCTTAGCCGCCGCGGCCGCGATTGAGAGGCATCCCTCGCACGTTACGCGCTCGCCCACGAACTCCCTTTCGGAATTCGCGATTTCTTTGGCGGACTACGGGCCGATTGATGAGGAGCTCAAGCGCGCGCTCCCGCGCGAGTGACGGTGGTCCGTTGCTACGCGGCTCCTAGCGGAATAGTTTCCGGGTGATGTGGTGTGCGTATTGCTCTGCTCGTTCTATGATATATTATTCATTGATTTGTTTTCGAGACAGCCACCTCTCGAAGACGCAGGCCGTCGATATTGTATATAGGCTCATTCACATCGTTGCATGCTCTAAATTGAATGAACCAGTTGATATTCATCATTTGCTTCTAGAGGTGTCAAAGTGAAGGCGCTCCATCGTAAGCCATCGGGTAGTGAACCATCGTTCAATTAACAGGTACATACATTTCGTGCCCGTCACTCGGGAAGGGCTCGATCCGTCGCCAGCGGTATCTGTGTGTCTCAACTTGGAGCTGAACTTTATGTAGGATGCAACCACGGTACTTAAGCGTTCTCACGCCGGAGGCGGCGAAGTTCAACCAGAGTATCGGTGCGTACTTAAAAATCCACTAGCGACTCGAATATTCTCAGTTGCTCAGGCACGTATGTAAGATTCGATGATGAGCCGTTTGCGGACGCGACGAACTACATGTTGCTCCAGAATCCTGGTGGTACTGGTAGCTGGGTTCTTGCAGTTGTATAGTCGTTGTAGCAAGGGGTCACGGAAACCTGAGTTCCGGATATGGACTCCCCCCTAGCACGTGACTGGTCCCCGGGGTCCTTTACTGGCTCCTTTCGGCAGAACCCTACATACTTCCTGTTCTTTCACCTCCATGCCAACTCTGTGCAACTTACACTGGGGTATTCACTTTAGAAATCATATGCCCCACTTCAGAAATGTAAATATGTAATTTTCGGCCCCAGTGAGACAACATGACGGGCCTTATTTGCCTGTCTCATCCGCCAAATCATGCTAAGGACCTGTTAAAAAAAAAGTGGCCATTAACAATGAAGGCAAGAACTCTAATGCCTTTCTAAAGTACTAATCCAGTCCTCCACGCGCCAAAACCGTCAAACGCGCCAAACGATGCGTCTGGTCACTCCAAGTCACCCTATGTGACAATCACCCGGATTCTATTGCCAAGTGACACGCATCCACATTAGGAAGGCGGATCACGGGCCGAGAGGGTGGTGGTGGTGGGTCTGGTTCCGGGGTCCTGATGGGAGGTTTGGGGTAGTTGATGCCGGAGGTTTGGTTTCCGTGACCCCTTGCGTTGTAGCATTGAATGTCATCACTTCGCCCCATTCACCAGAATGCTGACCAAACACCTGCCGGAGCGAAGCGACGGCATGTCTTGTGTTTTCTTAATGATACGCAAGCGGCCGAGAAGCACTTTGGTCTGGATTGAGTTTGACGGTGACAGAGCCGAGGAAACTCCTGACTTGATTAATTGAAGGCGAAGTGATGAAAGGAGTTTGTGTGGCCGAGGCGGTTTACCCCGAATGGGAGCCGAAGCGGAGCCTGTTGAGCCATAAGTCTGGTGCATCGTGGCCGCGTTCTGGTCGGACGCATCACGGCGTTCTTCTCCTCCAGAACAATGTGATGTATCATATCCCCAGGTATGCCTGATTGGTTCTGCTACAATCATCGAGTCATCACAAAGCAGGTGTGTTTTCATCTTTCGGCCATTTCAGATTCAATCGCTACGAGTTTCATTTTACTTGTCGTTTTTAAGGTTAATCCCAGTAAACAAGCGAGGTCAGGCTCTCTTACTTGATACTGACATAGCGATCATGACATCGCAGTCACCTGCTCACTGCACGGATACTGTACTGCACAAATCCAAGCAGTTCTAAATTCAGCATTACAGGAGCTCCCCCTCACTCCGCAAGTACGTCCGGTCTGTCAAATTGGATATTATATTGATTTGTTATCTTAGGTACAGGACGAAGCCCTGCAGAGCGTACATCCCGTTCGCTGGCGCTATAGTAAGGAGCGGCCGGGCGTTCGTGATGTGTACCCATTTGCGCGCTACCCTTGGTCTCCGGGCGCAACTCACCTTGCGCAACTTTGGGTGTAGATGCGTGCCCCAACGCGGACTGCCGGCAATCAAGCTTGGGGGACGCCTCCGGGGTGGAGAAGGCCCGGAGCGGAGTATGCGCGTGTGCGTGCACATGCGGCGACACGGACGCCCGGGCGTTCCCAGCGCTGAAATCTGGGGCTCATGGCAGCCTGGCCGAGTGCACAGGCGCCGACTCGAGGGGGGTGCTAGGCATGCGCAGGAACGAGTGCGGGGGCCAGAAAAAGAGCAGAAAGAAAGAAAGAGAAAGTGTGTTCGTACCTCCAGTACACACCCAGCAACGGCTCACCCGTATCCTTAAGCAGATGACTATGGGATTCTTTTTCCGCCTGCTCTCCAGTCCACGGCAAATCGAGTCGAGCGGTCCTTGGGGATGACGGCAACCTCCGCGTCTGCACGGTGCCCAAGACGCGTTGTTCTTGCGCTTGCCGAAGACAAGGTCGCCTGGGAGTGGAGAGTGCAGGAGCTGCCATGCCAGAGTGTCCTCTTCTTCGGGACCCCGAAGAGGGCCCTTTGCGCGAGGCAAGATGGGGCAGGGAAAGCGTGCAGAGTGTCATGCCTTGTATCTGGGCAAGGGCTGTGCCTGTGCTGCCGGCGGTCGAAGTATAAGGGATCGTAGAATTCCAGACAAGTGTTCTCAGTACAATCGGGCAATGGAGAATCCAGAACAAATCCAGAAGCAGAAGTTTCGAGACCATGTCAGGAGACGGAAGTGCGGGCCGTTGATGCGAACACAGCCACTTTGCTTTGCAATTGTCACTCGATCAGTGCCAAGTGGGATCGACTCGTTCTGTCCACCCCTTGGACTGCGTCCTCGGTGTTGTTTCTTGTAAGCGAAGACCGCAGGAATTCTCATCTGTTTCTCTATGCTCTGGACCGTTCCCCTCCAGCTCCGTCTCACATCCCTCTCGCGTTTAAATAGGCCATCCACCGGCGAGCTTTAAGTTAGATCCGATGAAGTGTCTGTCATGAGAGACTAGGCGAGCTTTCTGTTGGCGTATCAAGGAGTTTCAGGTATTAAGGTATGTTATTTTTTTCCCATTCTTCCTGCTTTTCTTCCTTCGAAAGCGTGGTTTCTCTGCCGTTCCTCATCTTTTCTTCTTGTTTATTCCAGTCCCTCGAGCTCTGTTTCCATGCTGATTCCTTCTCGCGAACATAGGCTCCCGGGGCCTGTTTCCAGAGACCTCGGTGTCCGGATCGTTCCCGCCACACAACCCCACATCCAGCGCGCATCGACTCTTGGCTCGCTCTAACCCTAGGCTCCCAGCATACACGTCATGCTCGTCACCACATATACATCGCCTCTTTCCCCATCCCCGACATTGGCGGCCGATCCACACCAACGCAAGGGAATACGGACTCAGACGGCACCATGACACGCAGAAGCACTCGCCTCCCGCTGCTCACGATATCACACGGCCGCTAAACGACGCGGGATCTGCACATTCCATCGCCTGAGAACTCGCATCTGTCGCCGTGTGATTGCGATCTCCCCCTCATAGGCCTCGAAGCTGAGATTACCGAGTAAGTATCCGTGTCTATCAGTAGGAAATGATGCTAACCGGATTTTTATTTCCACAGTATGTAGAAGATCCTGGACTCGTTTGTTCGCTTCCCCGCGGTGTAAGCTGCTCACTTTATGCACACGGTCGGGAAGGGGCTCCTGCAGCGAGTCCGCTAGGCGATGGTGAATACAACTCTGTGGATTCCGGATTCCTCGTCTTTGCACTCACTCGTCAGCGTCTTGCTCCAGCCGCCGAGTAAATGAGTTTCTCTCTTTTCTGGACCTTGTTTTTTTATCGTCTGCTTACCTCTCCGTTTCACCTGGCCTCACCGCCTCGACACAACTGCCTTGCGTGCCGCCTTAGTTGTATATGTTTGACCCCAACTTCACCCCTAACTTGGGGTGAAGTTGGGGCATGAGATAGTTTGCGGGGAAGTTGGATGTCAAATCGGGCTCCGGACCACGATATGTAGATCTGACATCCAACTTTGACCCCGACTTCATTTATGGCATGGGATTTAGTCTAACTGTTGAGAAAAAACGTGACAATTTCCAACCGAAGTTGGGGGCTCAAAATGAGGTCGGAGTTGGGGCTTCAGAATAGATTTTTATGACCCTAATGCAGGGCCTGCTGCATGCCCTTTTTTACCAGCTGCAGAGCACATGGCCAGCCGGATGCGAGATGCGGGTGTTGGAAAAAGCGACGGCACACAAGAGCAATGCAAAAATGAAAGGTTTGGAGGGTTCAAACGTGATAATTTCCGGTAGCTACAATATAGGTTTTTATATGAAAAAACATAGAAATTAAACTAGAAGAAGAGATATTATAGTACAGGGAAAGGGAATTAATCGTTACCAGGCCCTGCACAGGGACAACATTGACATGACATTTTTGATGGCTGTGCTGTCGCTCGATGGCGGCGGCGGAAATTTCAACAGCGGGATGGACGGAAGACTGGGCAGGCGGGAGTGGACTAAATTTTAAAGGGATTCTCCCACGCTTGAATAAGTCCATAATCACGACCCTATTTTTGGGAATGCATGTATTATAAAATGAATAGATCTCTCTGGGTCAAATCATTTTTTCCCGGTCTAACACTGCATTCAGAAGACCCCTAGACACAGCTGAGTCTAGGTGAGCGCGCCTCTGGCCAGATCAGCCTAGTCAACCATAAAGACCCTGTGTAGGCAACTACACATAGACTTTGTGTAGGTGAGCACGCCTCATGGCTAGCCGTGGTCAGGGGACCTACACTCACCTAAACTTACTCAGTCTAGGTCGGAGCGCCGGTTCAGACCTTCAGAACATCACATGTGGGACTGCGAGTTTTGGTCTCTCTGTGTAGGGGATTACATAGAACTACATACATCTACATTAACCTAAACAGAGCTGTCGAGACCTACTCAGAGTTAGCCAGATCTATACAGAGGTAAAAAGGTTATGTCTAGGTCAACTAGCCATGATCGTCTGTGTAGATCAGTTCAGGTCACCTAGTCTCAGGCTCTGTTTAGGTGGGGTCTGAATGCAGTGTAACCTGAGGAGTCGACAATCTGTTGTTTTCACCTCAACAAAATTGTTGTATGCTGAAATAAGTGTAGCGGAAACTTGGCCTGCTTCACGGGCGCCCTCTGGCCTCGAATCGAAAGCTCACTGGGTCTTTACTCGCGTCAATTCCAGCACGTGCTCATCCTTTGTTTGCCTGTCGTTGGTTGCTCGTTGGCGTCGACGCGCATCGCGACGGTCACATGTTCAGACAGCGCTTTCTTGAGCGCTCCGTTGGGCGCTACAAACAGGTGGCGTCTGCATTGGGCGCTCGGAGGATCTTCAGGAACCTGAGAGTTTGGTGAACAGTTGATCATCATTATCAGCTAGTAAAATTAATTATTTGTGCTTATCAGCACAACTTTTCATTAATTTTCTGTGTCTAACGACACACTACGTTTCCGCCCTACCACTCCCCCCAACCCGCAACCGCAATGAAAATCCGCTGGTCCGAAAATGAAACTGAAATGAATCGGGAATGAAAGGAAGACCAAACAAAAATGAAACTGGCACGAAACACCTAAACCACAAAATGTTCAAACGACCCCGCACGCAGGAGAATTAACCATACGCACCGGAATGAAAATGAATAAACTGAAACCCCGACCCAAAATGAAAATACAAGAGTTCATTTTGTTCTCGCCATTAAACTAGAATGAGAGGCAGCCACAGAATGAATGGCTGGCACCGCGCGTGCTGGAAGTATACATCTAGGATGAATCACACGCACCAAAACACCCGACCAGCCATTGCGATATTTGCAGATCGCTTGGCGTGTGCAAAATAAGTCGCTTGGACCGCAAGCCAATCATCACTCTCGAGGGGATAAATAATTGTATCCATTACACTACAGCCTGCTATGATCATTAGCCAAATACGTGTGAAAATATTTAGACGCACTAGAGCTACTAGAAGTAGTTCCTCTAAGACTATAGACAAGTCGTGCACGGGCGCGTTGCATTGGGAGAGAGCATTTCACATGTATTCTGTATACTATCGTGTCGTAAATTTATCGGTATTTTGTCGTAATCATACTCGCAAGACGCTGGCGGCAGGTTTGTCAGAGGAATCATAGGTAGAATGAAGAATGCATTCTACCTTCAGTAGACAGGTTTCGGGGCCATCCCGAATACTTCTTCGTACTCATCATTCCAGGAGAAGCCACGAGGCAGTTCCGGTCTATCCTTATGACTCAGATACGCCAGACGAGCTTGAGAGACGTACCATGGGATAGAAATATCCTCTGATCATCCTCCCCGGCTGGGACGAGGGCGGACCCGGCGGAGGCGACTGCGCCGCGGGTCTTGAGCGGCTGGAACGATTAGTAGTGGGCGCAACTGCCCCCTGCTTCTGCTTCTTCGCCGCCGACCCTACCGGAGCCTCCAATGCCTTTCTCTTATTTGTCCCAGTCTGCTTCGGTTTCTTTGCCGCGGGCTCTTCGTCGTCATTAGCTTTGTTCGCTGTTGTCTTCGTCGCCCTCCCCCGCTTCTGAGGCGGATGCGCTGGGCCGTCACCGGTGGGAGTACGCGCAGGCGGAGGAGGAGCAAAAGGAAGTGCGCCGTCGCCAGGAGGAGTGCCCGCAGGCAGAGCAGGACGCGCACCATCGCCGGTGGGTGTATCTCCCTTGCCCTGATCGCTCCCGGCATCAAGGACGCCCGCCTTTGCCTTACCTCCCCTGCCACCATCGTTTCCCCTCCGCCGCCCCTCCTGCCTCCACTCCCCCTTTTGCTTCCCCCTGCCGCCTTCCGGGGAGGAGCTACCGCTACCTCGTTCGCTATGTCGTCCACGGGGAGTGTTGGGATCAGCGGAGACGAAAAATCAATCTCATCGCTCGCCGGGTCCTGGGCAGCTTTGTCCTCCGGAGCCGTGTTGTCGGCCGCCTTGTCGTCGGCAGCGATGTGCTCGGGAGCCTTGTCCTCGGGAGCTTTCTCGTTGGGAACCTCGTCATCGGGAGCCTTGTCGTCGGTGCTCACTTGTGGCTCAATTGTAAGTTCCGGCTTTTCACCAACTTCCTGGCATCTGAGGGCGTACCCGTAGTACTCTCTTATTTCTTCGACGGCGGCCTTCTCCAGATCAACCAGGACTCGTCCTGATTCTCGTGTGACGGGAACCCGGACCGTGGCGCCTCCAGCCTCTGGTAAATCGTTAGCTTACTCGGGTTGTCTGTTCCATATGACTTACCGAAGTACTGGGAAAGGATGCCTAACAATTCATGCCTGGACAAAGTAATTGGATCGTCGTTCGGGAGTATGAGGGTCCCGTCCTCATCCTGGAGGACCCGAACTGGACATTGTGTCAGATGAATATATTCCTCGCCAGCGGTCAGTACGTACCAAGCAGCTGCTTTCCCCACTTCATCAGTCGAGTCTGCTCTTCGGCTGAGTACTTGAACTTTGTCAGGTCTGACGGACCCTTTTTTCCAACCGAGACGCTGTTCAATTGTTAAACACGGAGAAGTCAACGTAACGAACGATGCTGCGTACCTGGACTTACAGATCCTCCCTTCAGCATCCTTGTACAGTACCGCGACAGTGAATACCGCTGCTCCAACTTGGCCTGGGCCGTGCCCGACGAGCTCTTCTAATTTCGGTGCGACCAAAGTCGTGACACTAATCTGGTTTCTGTGACATCGTCAGAATCAGCATCCTTCTCCGATCCGAAGGTCTTACCGGGTGATCTCTTCCGCAATTTCCTCCGCAGATGGCCCGGCTTCGAGTTGCAAATTATATGCTTTTGCCTTGTCGGTCATCGCCTTCTTCACCGCCGGTGTACTGCCATCAAACATCTCCTGCACCACCTTGTGCGTCGAATTCAGCGCCAGACCGTCCTTGGACGTCCATACCATGCCAACCAATCTCCTCCGCACCTCTTCTTTGATTGCAGTGTGCTCCGCCTTCTTGAAAATACCCAGCGCGTTCTTTCCACGCTTCCGCGACGCCGGCGCGATCGCTAACTCCGAAGGTCGTTTCTTGTTGGTGTAGTTTTTCTTGTTGTTAAGCATGCCATACATCGTCTATACACACTCAGAGTCCTGGTTTCCAACCATTGGCAGAACACGTACCTCTTTGAATGGGCCCACGGCGTATGTTCCATCGATCTGGAATTCTTTCTTGACCATCGGAAACAACATGGAGCCTACATAGTCCTTCGTTGTTTCCATCCCGTGGGTCGTGGGCGCATCTTGTCTCTCCTTGAATATCGGGTATATTTTGTCCTTGATGAATTTCGATATTAATCGGCCCTTGTCGTCCTGCTTGTTCTTTGGGCTCCATCTGGGTAGCACCACCGTTGGCACAACCGGGGCTGCGAAGTCCGCCATATAGATGTGAGGAGGGCGGGGGTGGATGGAGGTTGAAAGAGAAGAGACAAGGGCAGCACCCCCACACCGGGGTATTAAATAAGTCCCCCAGTATCAAAGGAGTCTATACCAGAAGAATAGGACTGGGACTCGCCCAGTCCTATCATCAGTACGCGAGTCCTATTGATGAGGAAAGGAGGATAGGACTCGCCGTTGGAGAATAGGACTCGGACCATCAACGGACCATCACCCACGCCCGCCGCATCGTCGGCTAGTGATGTCGCGGGCCCGGCTCGGCCTGAATGCCCGGGCTAGGGCTCGGCTTGGGGAGGCTCGGGCTTCAAATTCTCCAGGCCCGAGCCCGAGCCCTGAGTGCGGGGCCTGAAGCCCTGAGCCCGGGCCCAAGCCCGGGCCTTCTCATAGCCCAAGAAAAAAAACATTATGCCAGTGTACATGTATATTAGTACATGTATATTATGTGCAGAAGGTACTAAAGCCCCCACGACTCTGCTGGGGGATATGCAGGTCTTTTCTGACCACCAAACACCGCTGCAATTCGGTGGATCAACGGATTGCCGGCACCGATTTCTACCATCAGCCAGTTTCGAGCGGTGCCGATCAGCCGAACGACCCTTCGCGCCCATGTAGTTCGGCATTTGACGGCACCGAAGCCTCCTAGGCTAAAATGCCGTGAGCGCTTCGCGCCATCGGCGCGCTCTTCGACATATATATTTAGGCACGGGCTTGCGAGGCCTGGCGGGCCTGGCATTTCTCAAGCCCGAGCCCTGGGCCCGCCAAAGCCTTGTGTCGAGCTTGGCTCGGCTTGACCAGGCCCGGGCCCGGCTCGGCTCGGCTTGCGGGCCTGGGCCGAGCCCGCGACATCACTATCGTCGGCAGATCACGGACATCAATATGTGACCATTGTCACACACCACCGCATTCCTCGAGTCGCGCGCGGCGTGGTGTAGACAGAAATATTATGCGGGGCTTCTGACTCATGGGTATGAATTTTAGAGCAGTAGTTCCCACATTACTAGTCATCCACCTCCCGGCCGGCATTCAATTATTCATGAAATGATACAGCATTTATCGACGTTCACGTCTGTGAAGGCCTCCACACCGGAGCAAACAGGTAAAAGATTACATCGAATGTTATTCATGGTTGACTCTGACACTGTATTGAAAGAACATGTAAAACCATTCCAGGTCATATCGGACACCGCAGTTGACGAAAGTTGAATTCCATAATATTCACTCTTCATAAAGTTGAATTTGGGAAGTTGAATTCCCGAAGTAGGCTACCATTTCCATCAGATAACAAAAGAACCATCCTCATGAAACACTGTACACATGTTAGCGGGCCTTCATGATGTAACTGAGGAATAACTCACCCAGCGGGCAATCATTTTTTGGCGGGTCTGGAAGCTGCGTCGGCAGCATCGGTAGCACGTGTGGATGCTGTGCGCTGCCGCTTCCCCGGGATTATATTCCTGGGATCCAACTCAAGGTCAATATCCTGGGGGGCAATCGGATGTTTCTCCAGTTCGTTGCCAACGTCAATGTCACCGTCACCGAGGGGCTGATCCGCTGCTGTGGTAGAGGGTGACGGCGCCGACGGGGGAGGAAGATGTGGGAGCTCTCCTCCAGTTGCAGATGAATCGAACTTCAAAACGACTCAGTTGTGGTTTCAGAGCTGTAACGGGAGACTTACCATGTCACTGTCGGTTCCTAGATGATCAACAGCTGGTGGGCCCGCATATTCGAGCCAATTGGCGTCCTCTCTGGATTCCACTTCACCGGTGTTAACACCAAGAGCGGAAGCACTCCAGTCGAGGGCAGGAGCACTCCAGTCACCATTATATTCCCCGAGAGCAACATTGTTGTACCCAGTGAGATCCAAGGTTGATGGATCGACATCGACCAGAAATTGCGCCAGATCGAACCTGCTAGAGCCGGATGGATTGCCGAACAAACTCTCTTCGAAGGCGGTGAGATCAGCACTGAAGGTACTGCTTGGATCCAGCCCGGTGTTCAAACTCTCATCGTGCAGATAGATCAGACCGGAATCTGTGATTTGGTTAGCTAGGAATGAATAGAGACTGTCAATGTGATACCTTGTATCGCTGACTGCAGCTCAGGTTGATTCGCTGCAGGATACATCTCAGCAGGTATCAATTCGTCTTGGATTGGTCCAACATCGAGTTCTGGAGATCAGAGGGAAGTGGAGATCAGTTTGGTGCAAGAAAACACACCCGAGTTGCCATAATTTTCGCCGGGACCAGTGAAATCTGTACCCCCGATGTCACTACGGTCCTCTGGGTCCGAGTAATCCTCTCCAGATGGACGTTGAGTGGGGCGTCTGCCTTTTATGCGGGCACCAGCCAACGGGCCCTTCCGAAGCTGTTCAAGTTCAACATCGATTGCCGAGCGACGGACATTCCACTCGCGCCGCAGCGATTTCTCGGCGTCGACATCTCTGCGCAGCTCGTTAATCTTCTCCCTCAGATCAGTACGATGCACGTCGAGTTTCATTTCCTCCTGCAGCGATTTGATTTGGGAGTCGAGCATCTTCTGACGCTCGAGGGATGCCTTGTTCTCATCCGAGCCGGTGTCCCGCTCAAGTTTGAGCGTATCATAGCTGGTGAGCTGGTCGTTGCGGACTGCGGCCTTCTGGATCTTCCAGACCTTGCGTTGAGCCGATAACTTCTCTCGTTCGGAGCTCCCGTTCCAACGATTTCGCATCACGCCATCGCGTTGAATCTGTGCGAGTTCTGCAGCCCTGATATCATCGCGTTCCTGAGCCCTATAGACGAATCAGAAGATGCTCGGCCAGGGACAGTGTAAGAAGTGTACTGAAGAATTGCTGTTAGGAGGCCCACTCCAACTGAAGTTTCAGCGTTGCGACCCGCATGTGCTGTTTCCACATAATTGGAGTGCGACGGCGTGATGTCCCAATCCTCCGGTTTGATATTGGAGAGGAATTTGTTTACAGACGGAAGGACCCATGGATTCACGAGTTTGTGGGCATACCAGTCTTTTTCAACGTCAGTTTTTACTCGAGTTCCTAGCAATCAGCTCACTGATAATGGCCTCCTGTTTTTGATCTCTGCAGAACTGGTGCCATTTATCGATATCTTCCTGGGTTGATAGACTCATGATGGATTTAAGGCGCAAAATGACCGGTTTGGGGATCTCCATGGGCAATTCGTCGAGGTGGCTACAATTCCGGAGATAGTGAGGGGGGCGGGGAACTGGGGAAATGTTGGGCAACGCACCGTTCAAAATGAGGATTGCATGTCTTCAGACATGACTTCAGCAGCTTCACCGCGTCGCGAGTCCACAACCCGCTAATCTCTGGGTCATTGTACGTCCCAAGGAATTTTGCCAAGCCCTGTGCTTGTGGAACTTCGCCATCCATCATGATAATACGGCATTTGGCGTCGGGGAAAAATGGCGCAAGTTTGAATTTCTCGCCGGTCACCTGCTGGATAGTATCAAACAGCTCGCCAAAAAGCTGAGCGAAGGCCTCTAGCGATTTTTTGTCGCAGTACAGACTCGCAAATGTGAGACCTAGCCAATGTAGTGGTTAGAAAATCCTGATAATTACGGTCTCAACTCACGGTATTTGAACCGATCCAGAAATCCGGCTACCTCCCATTCATCCATCGTGCCTTCGACTCGCTTGAAAGTATAGTCAATGTGGACAGATAAAATCAAATGAATGAACGACACGATTTCTGGATGCATAGTGACAACGAGATGGAACCCATTTTTAGACATGGCGGTGTGGATATAACGGCTGTCCTTCAGAAGTTTAATTTCGCGCGTGTTGAGATGGTGAAGGACCCCTGCGGCGAATGAAGGTTATTTGAATATGCGGAATCAACAGTTTAAATACCTTCCCACCCCATCCCGTAGGGGTGTTCCTTCTTCTTCTGCTCAGTGATGAAGTCTCGTAGCTTGCGCTGGTCTGTGAAGGCCGGACTACTCTCTGAAACTCGCCCCCCCTCGTAAACCATGGATGTGGATGGTGCTGTCAACAATTCATTAGATGTGGATAGATTATAGTTTGGCAAATTCACCGTTAAGTAATTTCTGGACGGTTAGACCGGTTAAACCGGCAGCTTGGACAGCTTCCCCGAGCTGGAGGCGGTCTCTGGCACTTGGCTTGGCTTTCGGATGAGCCGGGTGGTTGTGTGGATTGCGTAAAACCACTAAAGCTTTGTGTGCGTAGACCGCATCCACCGGGAGGAAAATGAGCATCTCAGTGTCGCAAAGGCGTTTCGTGATTTTCCCTGGCATAATTCTCCCACGAATAATATGACTGAAGGCTGGATAATGTGACGTGAGATGAACTGGGACAGTATGTTTGGGACTGAGCACAAACGACAATGTTTCAACCCAACCCTTGGGTGGACAGTCAGAACACAGGTTTCGTTCTCCGTAATTTCCCCCATCGGTAGTAGCCCATCGTTCTCCATCACAAATTGCAATACTTTCTCGTCAACATTTGCCGGAATAGGCCAATAGACGTGGTCGAATTTCTGAGCTCTGGACCATTTTGAGCACCCAACAAACAGAGTCTGTCCAGAGACAGGGGCACCCTGTGTGAATAGTTAGCATTAGAATGAATATATTATAAGTGACCTACACGTGAGCGGCGAATAAGAGTGGGTACTCCATCGCAGCGGACCTTGCATTTGGAATTGACTATGCGAGTGTAAAACCTTTAAAGTTCAGCTCAGAAATTACATGCAGTACAGGAGGGATACACACCGCGCGATTATGCCAGTTGCAGAAGCAGCTTCACGTTCATTGGAATCAAGTTCGTGGTTCCAAAGCTCTTTCATCGCTTCGTAATCTGGTTCATAGCGTTTGCACCCAGCAAAAAGATCCGGGTCAATGTATTTACAGGTGTCGACTCCGTTGCAGTAAAATTGGCAACGACGACAAAGAACTTTCTTGTTGAGATCCGGGGTTAGACCCCTGACCTGTACATCGCCTCTGGGGCGGCCTGTCGATCCCCGCCAGGATTCTTGGTCCTGTGACATTGGTGAGTAAGCAGGATATATGTAGATCGTCATACCACATACCGCAGCTCGTATGAAGGTGTCAAGAGATAAAACCTTGCCGGACACAGTCAACAGAGCCTTTGAACCCAAAACATCGACCAGGTATGCAGTAGGAGTGATCGGAACTGTCCAGGTATCTGGAACAGTGGCTATCTAAATAATCGTGTTCACCCCGAGCTCCCGAGTGATCTTGATTATGTCGGGATCTGATCTTGCCTTGCCCTTGCGCTTCCCAGCCATGGCAGGTTTCCTTGGGATGGAAAACGAGGGGGACATCGGGCGCTCAACTTTGGGTATTGGAGCATGTGGATGAACATTTGAGGCCTTCATCGGTGTAGTTGCATGGAGAGCTTGGTTTTCTGACGGATTGTCGTCGTCGGAATCATCAATGACGATGAGATCGCTAATGGACATAGAAATCGGTGGGAGCAAAGGTAGATCACTTGGTGCAAGAGAGACGGGGGAACTCGCGCCAGAGGATGGGAGAAATGACATGCGGCTGCTAGCCTTTGAACCAGCAAGAGACATCGAAGAAGCAGCCCAAGATGGCGCCCGAGAGTTGAACGGTGTTGAGTCCGTCGTGCGATATGCCCCATAGGCCAAAGCCATATATGCCTGGAATGGAACGAGGGCAATCCAGGACTCTGTATTATCCAAGCTAAAAAATGAATGACCCAAGTATTCATCACCCAGCATCTGAATCCAAGTATGCATCATCAAAAAAGAAAGTGTGGGGAGAGTCCTGGGACGTACATAGCTTCGATAAGCCTTGAGTTGTGTTGTGGATGCATCCTCAGGATTATACAACGAGGGAGGCTCCGAGTCATCATGCTCAAGGTAGAGCTGGTACCCAAGTGAGGTAATCCACGAAGTTGCATTTTCCGCAGAGAAGAAGGGATCGTGAGTCGGATCGCCCACCACCACTGGAAATGCCTCCAGACCCGATAAGATATTAGTACGTCTAGGACTATCCTGGGATAAAGAATGCTCACAAATTTTCTGTAGGCTTTAATCTCACCCTGAGATATATCGGCCGCTGCCTCGAACATGGTGGGACAAAGGAAGGGAAAGATAAGAACCCGGCACAGCGCCCGATGCGGCCCAGGCGAACTGCGGTCACACATCTGATGGCTAATCTGATTGTTGAGATGTTGGGTCCCGTTCTTGATGGCGCGAGTCCTATCTTTGATGGGGCGAGTCCTATTCTCTGTTCCTCATTGATAGGACTCGCGTACTGATGATAGGACTGGGCGAGTCCCAGTCCTATTCTTCTCGTCGATACTCGTATCAAAGCGACGCCCAAGCGTCCCATCATCAAGCTTGGGCCGCATCCTTAACAATAGCAGAGCCACTTTGGAGGCGATGCGTAGTTGAAGCCGAGACGGTGCGTAATCAAAGCTCGGGCCCCCAGCAGGCAACACTGATGGCGGCGAATGGAGAAACAGAGATTCACAAAGTTAACACGGGCACGAAAGAACGCGCCAACCTACTGGTCTCCGTTAATGTACTCCTGGAAAATGCGCGACACGTAGTCAAGCGCGGGCAGCGGCAGACCACTTATTCTTGTGGCGACGCGCAGTCAAACCATGAAGAGGCAGCGCAAGGTGAAGGAGAGAGAGAAGAGGAAGTATTGGTTGCCGGGCCACGGTGACATGTCACATATGGGCACATGACCGAGACGCGTATCTGAAAGTTGCGAAAAAAATCTATATTACAGCTTCTTGCGGAACATAGGGCGCGGCCTTTTTTCTCCCCCCGTTTTGAGGCGTTTTTGGTCGTTTTGCTGAGATCGCCTGCTGTGGGCTCAGTTCGTGGCCTATGCCTCTATAAATAATATAGTCATGATCGCGTGGCGATTTCGGAGGGCATGGCCTCTTCAGATTATATGTAACATGTTTCTAGAAAATGTAATGCTATAGTATGCGTACTTTACTGAGATCTC
The DNA here is from genome assembly GCA_029204335.1 of Mycena vulgaris. Lineage (NCBI taxonomy): Eukaryota > Fungi > Basidiomycota > Agaricomycetes > Agaricales > Mycenaceae > Mycena > Mycena vulgaris. The sequence continues at coordinate 57,746 of JARGYA010000554.1, forward strand.
GTGCAGCGCGGGCAAACCTGAGTTAGATGACCTATGGTATCATCCACACATACTTATGAGCGATGTGGAGGGCACTGCAGACTAAGAATGTGCTTTACAGTCCTGTAGCAGACAAACAAGGCGAAGGAGTCTGTGAAATCAGTGTGTACTGATTTGCCACTCAGGATTGATCTACCTCGGTGTTCTGGGCAGTCAGTGGCCCAAGGTCTGACCTGCGCCCAGCCTCCGAGATCCTCGAGGGATTCCATGGCTCACATTTGCCCATGGTGTTCCTGTCCGGCGACGCGACACACCCCCATTTTGATTGTGACCGTGGTCACGTGCGAGGAATTGCTCTGATCCAGTTGGCTCGCACTGCTGTAGGGGCCCTAAATGAGCAGATCTGAGCCATGTAAATTAAAACCCTCGATAGCATTGAAAATCGATCACAGGTCATATAAATATACAGAGTCAGAGCTGTCCCAATATTCAGTAACTTTAAGTCCCCAGAGTACATGTTCAACGTCTCACAGCTACATTTCCAGTATGCTGTTCCCTCAAACATGTGGATATATGTTTTTAGAGCCCAGTAGTATTCTACCCAAGCTTCAAGTTACGATGCAGGAGGAGATCTCAACAAAACACGCAAAGTAATATATTGTAGTTTTTAAAATATTCAGGTAATGAATCCGAGGGTCCCATGCCCTCCAAAAACCCTTTATGCATCGAACAGGCCTACTCCCGAAGGAAACTAAAGAGAATTGAGCCCAGGACAGCTGTCCTGGCGGAAACAATCAGAGCAATTCCTCGCACATGACCGCGGTCACAATCAAATGGGGGTGTGTCGCGTCGCCGGACAGGGATACCATGGGCGAATGTGAGCCACGGAACCCCCAAGGATCTCGGAGGCTGGGTGCAGGTCAGACCTTGGGCCACTGACTGCCCAGAACACCGAGGTAGATCAACCCTGAGTGGCAAATCAGTAAACACTGATTTCACAGACTCCTTCGTGTCGTTTGTCTGCTACAGGACTTTAAAGCACATTCTTAGTCTACAGTGCCCTCCACATCGCTCATAAGTATGTGTGGATGATACCATAGGTCATCCAACTCAGGTTTACCCACGCTGCACGAGATCTCAGTAAAGTACGCATAATATAGCATTACATTTTCTAAAAACATGTTACATATAATCTGAAGAGGCCATGCCCTCCGAAATTGCCATGCAATCACGGCTATATAGTTTATAGAGGCATAGGCCACGAACTGAGCCCACAGCAGGCGATCTCAGCAAAACGATCGAAAACGGCTCAAAACGGAAAAAAAAAACGGCCGCGCCCTATGTTCCGCAAGAAGCTGTAATCGAGCGCCATTCTTATAATTTCACAGGGAGCTGTATATAACACTATAATCCTACTCCAGATAAATGGGAAATGCTGCAGAGCTACCTCTATTTGCTTTCTTTGCGGCAGGACCCGCTAGCGCCGCTGCTGCGGGCCGCTTCCCATTCCCCTTGGATATTGAACAGGATGCCACGGGGGCGGCAGGTCCAACTGGCGTACTCGATAACCCAGAAGATAAGGCAGCCACCATTGGGGCAGCGGCGGCCAATTTGTCACCCTGTTCAGTCAGCCCGTCCTCCAGAACTAAACAGTTGTTAGATGTTGCTGGCTAATCCGAGCGGAATGCATGTATGTAACTGACTGTCGAGTGGTCCTTTCCCCTTGGATTTGGTAGAGCCCGCGCCAAGGGCCGGTGTCGCACTTCGGGCCATTGACACTTGGGTAGATGAGGAAGGCCACGGTGGGGAAGAGGGAGGCAGTTCGCTCAACCCTCCTCTGATGACTGGAAGAATTGTCAGATGGTATGCACCAATCCAGACCAGCATACACCGAGCTTACTTTCTTCCTCGACCGTCTGCATCGCCAACCTCTCCCATTTTCCGCTGCGAGGACAACTACCTGGATGAACACCATATTTTCGATAAACCATGATGTTGCCGCGGCCCTCCATGTTGATGGGCCCCTTAACACACTCATACTCTTTGTTCAAGACAGAGAAAGTAATGAATGTCGCAGTTGACCACTCAATTGGGTAGGTCGATATATCCAGGCTCTTCCCCGCGGCGACGCGAAACCTGGCGTGGAACGGGGCCTTGTTGTGCTCGGCATAAATGATCACATGGATCAGATGTTCTGTGAACACGTTCGTACTCAGCGTCTCTGGGTAGCGGGCAGTACGCACCATCATTCCCAGCCTCCCAATTTCTAGGCTCTATTATCTCGATGTCGTCCCACTCAGGATCCTCCTCTGCAATAATACGGTCAGTCGAGTTATTCAACAAGGAACCGAGAAATTGCCCACCCTCTGCTTCCGAGTCCTCCTCGTCAGACGAAGGCTCGCCAGAGATATGATCTGTACACCGGTGAGAACATATCAAAGATAAATTGGGGCACGCACTGGTCTCGCCCGGATTGGTAGCCTTCTCTTTCTTTGGCGGCAATGGCAAGATTGATGTAGGCATGTCTTCCAACCACTTTCTAGCGCGGTTCCTGTCATCAAAGACATTAGTCAATAGCGGAAAACCATGTGCACGACGCACTCAGTCTATACGCAGCCTCCTTGGGAAGTTCAGGGGCGTCGTCCATAAGATACAGAATTGCCAAGGCATCATCTGCCTCCTTTACAGCGTGAAGGAATTTATTCGCGGCATTGCTGCGAGGCGTGAAGTCGGCCAAGAGCTCCTCGAGTTTCCTGACAACCTTTGGATGAAGCTCCGGACCGTACTGGGTGGCACACGGTCCATGCGGAGCCCCGCACTTCAGTCGCCATGTTGCTACTCGCTGCACCCCGACTGGTTCCTCGCCTACGCTCATATCCAACACGTGATCGTATTCGGTTGCACAGGAACCCAGATTAAAGTGGCGCATGTTGGGTAGTCCCATGAGTTCGCGCAACAACCTCTCAGTGTCGGAATTGGGAGCATTGATGTAGATGCGGGGCATGACGGGAGTTGGTGGGAAGTGCTGGTGAATTGGCCCCCCTTTTAAGAGCCCAACGAAAACGGTCAAAGCGTGGACCAAGCTTGGATACCATATGTGTCGCCCCGCTCGCGGTCCGAGCGGGTCATTTTTCTGTGCGTTGGGCTTTGATGAACTCAAGCGCAGGCACAGGTCCATGCACGACAAAATAATCCCAAGGCCTACAGTTCTTACAGGTCAGCCTTGATTTGTCGGTAATATACAGATGTACTTCCCTGGATTAGACGTACTTGAGAATGAGATACAGCGGGCACATAAATTTCTCAGTTTTGGCAGCTTCGATAATGCACCGTATGTATTTCAGACAATATGAGCCCGACTACATACTACTCCTCTTCGTCAGATGATTCCTCAGCCTCCTCAAGCTCTGGCATTTCGTCATCCCCCTCGAACTCCCCATCGATAACTTCGGAAGCTGCAAGAGTAGCTTCGAGTATGATCTTGAACGGCACCTGATTGCCCGCAGTGCCGGCGGGATGGGTGGACGATCCTTCGCTATTGAGGTGGTAGGCGCACGAAGTACTATACTCCAGCCTGACCAGATGTACATTTAGTTTCGTCGTTGAGATGCAATGAAAGTAGACACACCAAATGGCGGTGGACACGGTGTAACCAAGAGAAGCAGAAAGAGAGTAGTCGATATTGTCGAAAGCTTCTCCCTTGGCAAGCCCCACGTCCCTGCGTTTCGACTGGAAATTTCCGTCCAGAGCCAAGAATGGAGCATAATTGTATACAGGGACTGAGCTCACATCCTCCGTATCCAGAGACTGGACGGGAGTATTCGCCACTAAGGGTCCAGCGTTAGCAACAGCGAATCAGGAACCCGAACATTACGACTCGCCTGACGCTTCCGCTTGGTGTCCGACGGCGCAGGCCTTTGTAGTGGCAGATGAGCGAGGAGTAGAAATTGAGTGGGGAGGAGAGCTGATGTGTGTTCCCAGGTAACTCCCTTGTTATAAGGGCGCCCGCACGGTTGACCGAACAAGTCTTGGCGGTCCAGCCGCGAGAACAAGGCGTCTCGAATACAATCAGGACAAGCGGCCGGATATTGATCATCAGGAAGTGGGATCGCGCGGTGGAAAATTCATTGTCAAGGATAGGTACAGAGTCGTTCTACATGTGGGCTTCATGAGTAGCGAAATGCTTCATCTGCTCGACGCCGTCATGGCAAATTAAGAGTGTGCCTCCGGCCCCCGAGACCACAAGCGGTGTCTTCCAGTTGCAGGGCCACCAGCTGCCAACGGCGCCTCCTCTGCCGCGGTAAAAGCGTCGCACAAACCTCCCGTCTTGGGGCTGAAAACCGACTTCCATGAGCGCCATCTTGTTATCTTGAAGACGCACACGCAGATCCTCCCGTGGATACACGATGACTTGCACTGGGTTCACGTCATCCTATCAATATTAAGTGGTCAATTTTCATCGGCACAGCGGGAAGGAACGCACCTCGATCCATATCATCGCCGTAATTGGTGTGCTGAAATCTAGGAGTCCGTCGCTGGGGAAGGGGTCGCGGCGCCGGTGCTCTCCATCAGCCGTGCGCGCCAGAATCGGGGATGGAAATGGGTCGAATGCGATCATATGCGGAGCATGATATCCGAAATCCTTCATGTGGTGGGCGGGAGTGTGGCATAGTAGAAGTGTATCTCCCACATAGGAGACCCGGAGTGGGGTTGTCCCAAGTGCAAGGCCTCCAGCCGCCAACTCCACCGTCTGAGTGAAAGTAACGATGGACCAACTGGTCGGATTGCGGCTCAAACCCGACAGCTGCCAGAGCGGGTTTGTGATCAGAGAGTCGCACACGGAGGTCTTCGCGGGGAAAGAGGATGATCTGGACAGGCGGAATATTAGGCTACCGGCGCAGTGAGCACTTCTGTCTACCATTAACGATAAGTAAACATACCTCGCGCCACAGCATTGCCGTGATTTGCATTACGAAAGCGAGGGACAAGTCTGCGGGATAGCCCTTAGTGCGTCGTCGTTTGGAGGTTGCGGAGTCACGGACACAGTCGCGCAAAATCGCGGGGCTGCGGCGAGGGGAAAAGCTGTGGAGAGAATCTGCATTAGGCATGGGGAGTGTGGTGGTATGGTATTCACATACGAAAAAACCTCGGCTTTTCACCCCTTTATTATCCCCAGTAAACCTTGTGTCTTTGTGTCTTACCTTACCATGCTTGGACTGCAACCGACTATTGTTGGAAGAAATCGGCCTCGCGAATCAAAATGCAATCTTACGATGAGGGATTTGTGCCCGTACTAGTAAGGTGGCGGGTCTTCACAGCCAGCCTGAAAGTTCATCGGAAACCCAGACGCGAACTCCATGGGTTAGGGAATCCCAGATGCACTGTTTGATGGCGTACACATGCCGCCCGTCACCAGAGCGGATGTTGGCGGGTCTCAATGCGGTCATACCCACACCGGAGAAGGTGCGCAAGGGCCCCGCCCTTCAAGTGCTGGTGATGGCTTGGTTGCTCATGAGTACGGCGAATTAATCTCCAATAACATTTCAATTAATTATACAATGCCAGGACGATACTGCCCCGATCCGTGCCCTGGTTCCGGCGGACGCTGCTGGCTATGTTTGCTTGGCTGACCACAAGATGCAGCTGGGTAAGCTGTCTCTCGAACAGCAACGGCCCTTGGAGAAGTACGGGGTGGTGGACGGAAGAACGGGATGGACAGCTTTGCATTGGGACACACCCCTGTATGCAGAGGCGGGCAGACCTAGGCTGGTACGCTACAAAGGAGTGACAAAGTTGGACAAATGGGCAGCATACACAGTGCATTTAAGAACCTGGCCTTTCTCATCCTTCAACCATAAGGTGTGTCCCATGCACTCTACTGATTTCCCATCGCACTTACTAAGCTCGTCTCTTCCCCCCCCCCTCCAGCCTCAATATATGTTTTCACTCTTTGGAGGCCAAATTCACTGACCTTTGGCAGTGGGTTTCGCTTGAATAGTATCTCACCACAGAGCGGCGCGCCTCGTCGGCAACTCCCTCCCTTTGTATACCAAACCTTGTATCTCTTATTAGTTGCTTATATGTTGTTGTTCTCGGACTTTGGACCTGGTAAAATAATCCTTGTGACTGTAGTTGCCTGAAATACCACGTTCTCACTAGGCTCTCAGATGATTCGAGGAGCGCAGTGGGCCGGCGCGTGACATAAATATACATGAGAAATGAAGCGCGGGGAAGGTGTGCACATACAAAATTCTAACCCTTATGGGCCTCCAGCAACAAATCCTGGGTCCTGGAATATTTGCATGAATTTACAGGTCCCCCGGAGGGCGGCGGCGTCGAAGGCGGGAGCGCGGGCGTGAGGAATGATGGGACTGATGGGGCTGATCGCACGGCGGCGGCACGGGATTCTCCGAAAACAACGTTAGGAACTGTGTCCGATGACATAATCAATCGGACAGAGTTCCTAACGTTGTTTGAGGCACATGTGACGCGTGGCAGCGCATTTGATGCGCTGAGAGGGCGTGGGACCATGTTGAACGCGGGATCATACGGCGGCGGCGGCACGGGGAGTTCCGAGATAGGTCCAGACTCATCTGTGGACTATTCCAATCGGGACTTCGAAGGCAGGAGCGCGGACGTGATCATCCTCCGCCTCTACTTAGAGGTAAACGGTGGGCTATATAGGTGCTGGATGAGATTGAATGGGGATTAATTACTAGTCAGTGCATGTCTAAGTAGATCTGAAGAATATGCATTTTCTTTCCACCGCTTTTAGACACGCGACGCAACGCATCTTAGTCACATGCATCTTGATTTGGAACTCCGCCTGCCTTTGAGTTTGCTTTGACAAAGAGACGATCACGTGTAGATCACTTCTTGTCTCTCGCCCTCATGATAATCATGTACACCACTTCTTCGACCAACGCCTCCCCGCCTCATCATCTGTACCACCCTTGTTCCCGAACGTCGACTACGCGTCCGTTCACTTCGATAGCCCTACCGACTTTAGACTTCGCGTCAGTCAGTTGCGACATTTTGGTGGGTATCATACTTTAAGAATGTGGGGCTGAATAGAATCCTACTGTAGCAAACTTTTCTTCCGCCAGGTCCGCGCCCAAGCCTGGCTGGGCTTCGCGTCGCTATTGGTTCTCTTTGGGACTTCAGACTCCGTGTCAGTCCGCTCTGGTACTTGGGGGGGTATTTTGTGGCGAGTGGCGCATGCCATTTTTTTAGTAAGCTAGCCACCCAATCCAACGGATACTTTGACCTACTTGTTTATGTTTAGCCGCTGTCCGGTGGGCCATCAGTTCGTTATTGTTACGCTTAGACCTAAGCTGGACCTTTGGTGCGTGGCTTAAACATCGCATTTTCTTACATTGATTCTCGGACCCTCTCTAGCCCTCTCAATATGCTTCCCGAGCCGCCCAAACGGACCAGACAACCCGTGAACGGGTCCCCGGAAACTTAGAGCACCTCCAAATTCGGTGGCAGAGCGCCATGACGCAGAGTCAGAGGCATACTCGGCTGAGTCCGCGCGGCCCCTTCCCACTTCAATCAAAAAATCGGGAATGGCAGGAGTGGCACCACCTCCAGTGAAAGCGCTCCCCAAACCGGAGAAGCTGCGTCCCCAGGTGTGTACCGAGTGGCGTCCGGATTGCGCTTGATCTAAACGATCAACAGGGTGCTTCGGTGGCTATGGGAGAGGTCACACCTCTTCTGCCCAGTATCCAAGACAGGCGGACGATGATCTCATTCGCGTAAATCGCGCCCGTCTAATAGAAGATCTGTCGGAACTGCGTACTCGACAGGTCCAGCGCATCCCTGAACTTGCTTGGCTGATGGGGGACATTGACGTCGAAAAACCAGAGAAGGAACTTTTGTTCCTACCGTCGGAATACCCGAGCAGCATGAGAGGAGAGCTGAAATTGCAGACGCTGGCGCAAGTGGAGTACACCCAGCGCATAGGTCATGCGTACGAGCAGCTTCAAGATTTGCGGACGTCTATTCGGACCCTCAACATCAATGTGGAAACCAAAAGGACTTCGTTGGACGGGAATGGTTCAAACACGAGGGGCCAAGATTATCTCAAGACACTGGCAAATGGCGTGCAGATCGCGGGAAGTGCTTATCGGAAGAGCTACGCTGCTTTACTCAAGCTAGGGCTCTCAGCGGATGACCAGGCGTTGAAACCGTTGCTACGGCAGCATTTACGTGGGAAAGATGGGAAGGCACAAGCCGCTGGACAGGTAAAGGATAGCGATCCATAGTTCTGGAGAACGGGGCGTCCGTCGGGGCTCTCAGAATCAGAAGAAGAGGAATGGAACACGGAATGTGTGTTCATCTTTGTTCCGCGCATCTGAGCTGAGCTAATCGTTGGCCGCAGTGGATCGGGTGAAGGGGTTCCGTCTTCGTGCCCTGCTTGGTCAGTCAACGGAGGAACGCGAGACCTTGGATGAGGAGTTCTCCCGCGCTGTCTTATGGTTTCACAAAACGGCCAACATCTGATGATGCTTGGCTGCGGAGTCCGTGATGCCGGGACGAGTGGCATATGCTGAAAAACAAGCGGACATGTACACGGAATTAGCCAGTCGGTGCTTCATCGCGTGCGGGACTTTGCCCCACATATTGGCTGCGGATTTGAAGAAGCAGGAGGCAAAAGAGAGTAAAGAGGCAGCGAGGTTAGCGTCCTTCGGCGCTAAAGACTTCCTCCCGCGCGTGTCACAATTCCTCTGGAAGAGTATGCATAATGCACACAGGGTAGGCTCGTACTGGACCCACATACCTGAATGCGGCGACCGAGCGATATGCGGAGGGCTGCGAGGTCCTGGAGGACATGAACCACATCCTGACCGAGTGCGAGTGCCCCGGACAGGAGCTGATCTGGGAAGCGGCCAGGTCCCTATGGCTGGAAAAACAGCCCCGATGGCCCGAGGTGTCGCTGGGATCCATCCTAGGCAGCGGCCTTGCTGAGTTCCGTGACGATATGGGAAAGATAGACCGTGGCGCGCAACGGCTATACCGGATACTGATGTCCGAGTCAGCGTACTCGATCTGGCTACTCCGGAATGATCGGGTGATCAATCGGGACGGTGAGCCGGCCACGAAAGAGGAAATCACAAACAAGTGGAAATTCGCCGTTAACCAGAGGTTACAGATGGACAAACTATGGCGAACAGACCGCGTAAAGGGAAACACCCCGCGCTCGCGCCGAAGCTGGTCCTAGCGACCTGGTCCAATACTCTAGATGATGAAAAGAGCTTACCAGCCGATTGGCTGAAAAAGCCCAGAGTTTTAGTGGGTAGCCGAGCCTTTCAAACCCCGACCCGGCAACAGAACAGCCGAGGAATTGGGTAAGGCGGTAGTCCCACACTGCCCTCGGGCGTGCGCAATGCATTTCTCTGGGTGGTGAAAGCCACTTCTCATGGAATCTATTTCCAACCTCTACTAAGCAGTCGGGCTAACCTATTGTTAGTTGCTACTGTGTAACGTACCACCAAAAAAAAAAAAAAAAAAAAAAAAAAAAAAAAAAAAGAGGCAGCGAGAGCGAAGAAAGTGGCTGCTACCGCAGAGGAGGATGAGGAGGATCTATGTGATACGCTGGGTAAGTGTATCTGGTTGTGTCTTGTCAATCGATGTTGATTGAAGATGTGATTTCAGGTTAAACGGGGCTTTTGGCTATTAGTTGTGGTTCATTGAGGTGTGCACTCAATTTTAAAGGCCTGCAATCGCTGACTGCACACAGTTGATGTACAGTGTTTGGAATTGACTATGATTGTCGGGACACCATTGAATTTCCGTCACCGACTCGTGAATTTCTCCCACTTATTCCGAGCAGGGTTTGTTTCATTTTGGTTCATCGTCTTTATTCACCACCCGAGACATCACTGACTCGTGAATGTCTCCCATTCATTCCGAGCAGAGTTTGTTTCATTTTGGTTCATTTTCCTTCTGGTTCGTCGTGCTCTTTCGCCAGCGGAGACATCACTGACTCGTGAATTTCTCCCATTCATTCCGAGTAGAGTTTATTTCGTTTTAGTCCATTTTCATTCTGGTTCGTCGTGTTCATTCACCGCCCGAGACATCACTGACTCATGAATTTCTCCCACTCATTCCGAGCAGAGTTTGTTTCATTTTGGTTCATTTTCATTCCGCGAGTAGAGTTTATTTCGTTTTAGTCCATTTTCATTCTGGTTCGTCGTGTTTATTCGCCGCCCGAGACATCACTGACTCGTGAATTTCTCCCACTCATTCCGAGCAGAGTTTGTTTCATTTTGGGCTCCGTTTTCATTCGGGCCATATTCATCTCCAGCTCAGCTTTCATTTGCATCTTCTCGGTAAGATTCATTCTACTTTCATTCACACGCATACTGACTAGTAAATTCATGCATAGATGGGAAATTAGCTCGTAGTTACATGATGTGTTAGTAGACAGAGAAAATTAATATAAAGTTGTGTTTAAAAACAGAGAAAATTAATCCTCCCGACTGATATCACTGAGTTGATTGATGTAGTCCAAAGAACTGGACCAAAAGTCCCCAAAGCGGAGTTTGAGCGAGGCTTAGGGCGGTCTTTTAGGTGCCTTTGTCTGGGCGCTCCGTCGGGCGCTACCAATGTTTTGGGGCGAGAGCTCCATAACCGGAGCTTTAAAAGGCTTCATACAGACATGCCCAATTTTATAAAGAGTTAGATTAGACACAGGAGCTCACTGAGTCGCTACTGATAGACGTTCAGGACTCGCGGAGCGCCCAGCGCCTGGGGGTCCAATAATAGCACTGGAGAACTGCCCCTCTCTGACCGGTGACATTCATCCTGTGTCAGCGAGACACGACATCATGATGCAGGGCTTGTGTAGGAGCTATTTGTGCTCGACCTCGGTTACAGTGTAAGAACGAATAATGGTGGGGAGGCAACTTTCGGGGATTGGTTGGCACACAACATTGCGACTGGTTTATGAGTGCGAGTCGGGTTTCCAACGGGGACACATGTCAGGTTCAGTCCCGGCCCGTGGGCGTCTCCAAAATTACCAAGTACAGCTGATCTTTGATAATGACCACTTCACAGCCCTGACACCGATCTCTCCTCTCTGTCCTCCCGCTACCATGACCGCTCCCCCCAACCCAGCATTCAGCTTCTCCCCACAGACACCAGCAACAGAAACTCAGGTCTTCAAAGTTGAACTCTCCCCATAATCAAAGCCAGACTGGCTTGCCAGCTCGCTCACCACAGTAAAATTCATCGTAGCGGGGGTGGAGTGCATCCCATTCCCATATGTCAAGGGTGTTTTTGGGATGGTTGTGATCATTTTGGAAATGGTGGAGGTTTGCTACTGTGTTTGTGGGTAGATCTGTCTCTGGCTAACCTGGCTGGTGCAGAAAGTCAAGCGGAATCGAGATGGCCTGAAAGAGCTGTGTGGGAATATTGTGGAAATCATCAAGATTATTCAAGACCAGCTCATAATTCACGGAAATACAGGTGTTCTGAAGTTCAAAGGGTTGTGTGAAGATCTTGCAAGGTGGGTGATTCCTTCACCAGCTGGACAGCTGTCTGATGATAGTTGGCTAGTGTTTTGGAACATGTCTTGCAATCGATCAGGCAGTTACCAACAGAGCCCCGCGGCCTTAGGGGCCGGTTTAAAAAAGTCATGAAGCTGAGCAGTATGGCAGACAAAATTTCCGGCTACAGGATGAGAGTCCAGGAGCTGCAGTCCAATTTCATGGTATATGTATTGTATTTTCCACAGATTCTCTTATTGATGGTTCTTTCAGCTTATGGCAGCAATTGATACTAACCTGCAAGTTAACAGGGCCTTCTCGACAGGGAGACTACCCAGTATGACTCTTTGGGCCTCTATAAACTCCAAGCCTGAGTTATTGCTGTTTAGATTTATCTGCAGCCCCAGCCACTCAAACTATTACCAAGTGTCCGCCCCCTTCCCGGATATTTCATGGCAGGCGAAATATCCTGAATAAAATGCAACAATTTTTCATACAGGACTTGGGCAACCAGTACATATTTTTGCTGGATGGGCTAGGTGGTGCTGGGAAGACACAGATTGCACTCAAGTATATTGAAGAGTCCTCTCAGTGAGTTCAATGCCCATTTGCTTCTATGATACTGAACTTTTCTGTAGCTTCTCGGACATATTTCTCATCGACACCAGTACTACAGAAAAAATTGATACAGGTCTCAAGAACATAGCTGCCACACAAAACGCTGGAAGCACAGCCCAAGACGGCCTCGATTGGTTGTGCAGTAAACCTTCTGGATGACTGCTTTTCTTTGACAATGCAGATGACTCCAAGATTGACCTCAACGATTTTTTCCCCCGTTGCACGCATGGAAACATCTTGATTACATCTCGCAATTCTAGTCTCTGAGTGTACACTGGGTCAAATTCCCTTGTTTCTGATATGGAAGAAACAGATGCTGTGGAATTATTGCTCAAAAGTGCTGCTCAAGCCTTTACAGTTGTGAACAGACAAAGTCCACCAAAAATAAATTCGATTTTTTTGGCCGAGATAAGTAGATCGATCAATAGATCTCCTCAAGGCGGTCAAATCCATATAAAAATTAAGTGATTCTGTCGAGCCGTTGGTTGGCAAACCATCAATTAATGTCCGGGCTGCTCAAAATTTTGATGTGATCCTGGACTTATGGCTGTATCTATAACATCACATATGATCCAGAAGACTGTCCATATATAAACCAACATGATTCAAGCACCTAGAGGATGCCAAAACCAGCTAAACTTGTCAACACTACATTGATGACAGAACTAAGTATGTACACAGTTTTGAGTGAAAAGAACACTCTCAATCTCTTCCTTACATCCATTGGATGTTCCAGACCATCTCAGATGGTGGTTAGGAGTAGATATGAAGAGTAGCCATCTGTATTCTCACATTTGGTCAACTTTTTGGAACACATCTTTCCTTCTTCATCTGCTGCTCAATTCTCTGGTTAAACAACATATGTACTGTACTGGAAGTTACCAGGTATATATTAGACCAGGAGAATATATTTACCTCTCATTTACATGGCAGAAACATCCTCCAACACATGTCATGCTTTAGACACTAAAGATAGTATGTAGTGAATGCTATATGTGTCTATAGGGTGTATTAATGAAATATGAATACTATTGCATCATTTTATTACCTATAGCATGCTCAGTGGAGGCAACCACAACAGATCTATCCAAAATTACTATATTAGGGTGACAGGAGTAGTGGTAAAAATAGAGCCAAACAATGGCTGATCATATTGATCTGCTTCCTCATCTATGTTTTGCAAGCATATTGTGTCCTAAAATAGAAATAATTCCCTCCTAGATATACTCCTAACTATCTGGAGTAATAATGGAGGTCAGTTCAGTTTAGATCAGAGGCAAATATTAATTCTGATTGAATATATACCTATATGGGCAATCTGGAGAAACAATCAACACTGTTTTGTATCTTAAACTAGTTGGTGTTATACTGAGAGTATGTCTAGATCTCCATCTTTGATAACATATGATTATACAATGTTCTATCATATGTCTACCCCAAACCACTGCACTGTCTATAATAGAAGGGTAGACATAGTGTTTAAGTCCCTTCTACTCATATGTCTACCTTACTGTCAAGGAGGCAGCGGCAGCATGTGATGATACATATCAAACTCTCAAAGTACGTTAAATGTCCATGCTTTACACTCACAGTGCACGTGGTGAACCTGGGGACATAGTGTTTAAGTCACTTTTACTCATATGTCCTCTATATGTCTGAGGTCCCAAAGGTAACACATGCCCTCCCCGCCCTTTGCCCGCCCTCATCCCTGACGTCCACCCAATATGGGCGGGGACAGGGGACATGTCCACACCCGCCATTTTGGTGGTGTTAGAGGAGGGGATTTAATTTTTCGTCCACCCTTTGTCTACTCCTATAGCGAGGCTAACGAAGGTTTAACCAAGGTGGCAATTACAACCAGTTTGCCTCAAATCAGAGAGGACATGTCCCCTACATGTCCTCTCTAATATGAGGGGTTATTTGGTATTAGCAGGTGAAATTTTGGCGGTCGCTTAAAAGTCGTGGGAAAATCATGAAAAAAATGCGCAATCAACGCCCCTTGTTGAACCAAATCTGATTTCAAAAGGATCTAGAAAATCCATCGAGTGGATGTGGCGCAATAAAATAATCTTTCTTGGTCACATACCTGATTTATTTCCAGAACTGTCACCAGGCAGAGTCAACTGATTAATTCGGGGAAACTGCAGCCTTCTCCCTTATAGTCAACTGATTCATTCGGAGAAACTTCAGCCTTCACTCTTATCATTCCCCACCATGCAGCCTCGACAAGGACGCCCCAGCAAACGTGCCAAACACAATATTAGTGGGCTCAAGAACCAATCTAGGCAACCCTCTTCACCTGAGGCTTTAAGCAACTCCTCTGACAGCAACTCCTCTGATGGCGATTATTCTGACTCTGAGACTCTTGATCTTGCAGAACTTAACAGTTTAACTTATCTGGAGGTGGACTCAGACCACAGTGATAATGATAATGAAGTAGACTGGGATGAAGTGGCCAATGAAGAGTTTCAAGACCGTTTGTTTGGGTTGCTTGCACAGATTGAAGAGGACCAGCGGGATGCAGGGGATGATGATTGGGTCCCTACCAGACAAGCTTATACAAGTATCTGGATGGATGCCCAGTTACAGTGATTCATCGTTTCATCAACAGGTCATGGAGGTTTATGGATGCTTACCGAAAGGGTTTGACAGGCACAGCAGCAGAATGGGCTGTGAAGAAAAAGAAACAGCACCGTTCGGTTTCAAACCATGCTTTTAACGCAATTGAGGAGTCGCATCAGAGGGCAATTGGAAACTCCGTGGGTAGATAACATAATGACATAATGTGGCTGTGCTGAAAAATCCGTCTTTTGCCAATCACCTCCGATCATAAATCTGAGATTTGGATCCGGGCCAAAAATTGGGAACAAGGAAATTGCTGCTGAAATTGTGAAAGTGGGTCACAATAGCTATTGTATATTCTTGTTCACCATTCAATATGTTTCTGCAGGCACTGTACCATCTACCTCTTGTGATTATTCAAGCTGGTGCTTTCATATCAGAATCAGGTGCACTAGACGGGTATTTGGCCCTCTATGTGGAAAATTGAGATCAACTGCTCAGTGAAAAGCCTGCCCAATCCCATGATGACTATGCCTGGACAGTGTATACAACATGGAATATTAGCTTTCAAAAGCTCAGCAAGCTAGCTGCAACAATCTTGCAGCTCTGCTCATTTCTTCATCATAAAGGGATTTCTAAGGAAATATTTTCCAGAGCTTCTCTCTATGACTTTCCGCTACAAGGCCCATCAAAAGACGAGTTACAGAAACCACGTGAATTCCGGTCACAGTTCTTGGGGCCCACAAACAATTGGGACTCCCTCTGATTTCTCAAGGTGATGAATGAGATCAAGGCATATTCCTTGATCAACTTTGATCCAGATGGGAAACTGTATTCTATCCATTCATTGGTGCATAACTGGAGTCGCAGTACACTTGCAGACCAAGACCAATATTATTATTGGATGGTCACCATTGTTAGAATGTCAAACTCTGTGATTTCAAACCAAGACATCCAGCTGGCTAGTTTGAAACTCCTGCCTCATGTTGATTCATTACTGCATCGAAAAATACAGATAAATCCTGATTTTCGGGAGGATTATGCAAGACTATACTATTATGCAGAAAGACTGAAAGATGCAGAACAGTTGTTTTTGGCAGTCCTTGAGCATCAGAGAAGTGTCCTGGGTGAGGACCATCCAAACACATTGTATGCTATGGGGAATCTTGCTTCTACATATACCAAGCAAGACAAATTGAAGGAGGCAGAAAAGCTGGATGTTGTGGTGCTTAAGACACAGAGGAAGATTCTGGGAGAGGATCATCTGCACACCCTACATGCCATGGGGAGTCTCGCTTCTACATATACCAAGCTAGGTAAATGGCAGGAGGCAGAGGAGCTGGGTCTTGTGGTGCTTGAGAAGCGGAGGAAGATCTTGGGTGATCATCATCTGGAGACCCTGCATGCCATGGGGAATCTTGCTTCTACATATGCCAAGCTAGGCAAATTCAAGGAGGCTGAAGAGCTTGACATTGTTGTGCTTGGGAAGCAGAGGAAGATTCTGGGAGAGGATCATCTGGAGACCCTGCGTGCCATGGGGAATCTTGCTTCTACATGTACCCAGCTAGGCAAATTGCAGGATGCAGAGGAGCTTGAGCTTGTGGTGCTGGGGAAACGAAGGAAAATTTTGGGAGAGGATCACCCTAACACCCTATGGACAATGGGCAATCTTGCTTCTACATATCACCAGTTAGGCAAATTGCAAAAGGCTGAGGAGCTGGATTTTGGAGTGCTTAAGAAGCGGAGGAAGATATTGGGAGAGGATCATCCTGACACCCTGTGGACCATGGGGAGTCTTGCTTCTACATATTACAAGCTAGGCAAATTACAGGAGGCAGATGAGCTTGGATTTGTTGTGCTTGAGAAGCAGAGAAAGGTCATGGGAGAGGAGCATCCACACACCATGATTGCCATGGGAAATCTGGCAGCAACATGCTATTCCCAGAACAAATTCCAAGAGGCAGAGCAGCTCTACGTTGAGCTCCTGGACAGGCAAACAGCCCTCCTCGGTGCTGATCACCCACGCACCCTGCATACAGTAAATTTTCTATCAGCTACACACCAGGCTATGGACAATAATAGTCAGGACCACACCTGAAATAAGTTGCACAGGTGAGCTTCTATTCACTACCCTTGCTATGCATCCTTGTTCCTTTGTATACTACTAACCAATACTCAGTCATTCAATATGAATATATTCTCTTTTTTTTATGTTTCAGAACCCTCAGTTGTCCCTCTGGTATCCCAAATTCACATAGATAATATGTTATACTCGTCATCACCGAAAGTAACCAGAAATTCGTGTTTTACATAAGCAGTTTGTACGATATTTGTGTTCTAACTATATGTACATGTTCTTTAGGATACATGGTTGCCCCTTAACCCAGGAAAACCCCAGTCAATCATCAATATGAGCTCAAGGAATCAATTAATTTTATTGCACATGACTTTGCCTCGAATGGCAAAAACCTTGTTGAGCAGCTCTCAATGTGTGGCCATATGTGGCTGGCGAGCACCTAAGCAGGCCTCCAGGGTGCTCTGAGTATTCTGTATGCAAAAAAGATTGGGAGATGCTTCTGGATGGGTCAAAACAGAGGACCTCATTTGCAGTGTCCCAAACACAGTGTTAGCTTTGCACACTGCATCGTTAAAATGCGGTGCTACAGCCAAAATTGGACATTCCCCACCCCATATCTCAATGAGAAGGTCCAGAGGCACCTTCTGACCCCTCTATAATGTATTTATGGGCCATCATGACAGCTCCCCTTCCACCTAGATGGTTGATGATCAAAAAAGGCACCTCTTCAACAGCTTAGCATTGCTGCCCTCACCATGATGCTTGAGCCCCAGTCCGAGTCTTCTGAGAGTCACAAAAGATGTCCAGCTATGCACCCCAACATTAATTTGGAGTAAGTACAATGTTCTGGCCTTTATTTCAGACATTCCGTTGCAAAGGATCATGAGATGCTGTACTCGTCATCACCGAAAGTAACCGGTAATTGATCGATTGTGACAGATCACGTGGACTGGGTTCAGCCCTACCTTGCCACCAGATACCTACTGATATTAGCGGCGAACCGCATAATTTGTTTGGGGAGAATTGCCCCAGTATCGATCCATAGGGACCAGAAAAGATTAGTGACCCATCTTCGAACTATGCCATTTTATCCAGCAGTCAAAAGAAACCTTGCAAGGAATTACCAGGAGCCTGAAGGCAAAGTGAGTTACCTTGCAATCGATGGATAGCCATCTCTGGTGGATTATGGAATGGTTAAGTTTGTGATCATGTCCCATATTCCTGCGGCAAATTGTGCTGTAGCATTATCTGTTATATTCTAGAATTATTTGTTGAATGAGTGATTCAGATGGTATTGGTCGTGTAGAACATCATAGATGTATAGAACGATTATTCTGGAGTGCTCCAGTCAGGTCTTGCACAAAGTTGAGTTGTTCACAGTTCCATTTTTGGGGGTTTACTGGATAACAGCTTGCGCAAGATCCATGCCGACATGACTTGCCCTGAAAAATGTGTTGCTTATGAACATTGATTCACTTTACTTGAGTTCTAAGTCATGAGGCATGTGAAGCATATCCTAAGGCATGGTGCTGACCACTGAAAACTACATACCTACTTCCACACCAAGCCCTACATCTCAATTTTTGACACAAGTAACGAAAATGAGCAGGCCTTAAACAATTGATCTCCATAAAGTGTGCACATGATTTTTGATACCAAATTCATTCTGGAGGGGAGGAATATATCCAGATGAACATCCCTAGGGAATTGCACTAAGAATATTCAACAAAGTTCCGCTGTAATACAGTAATTACCGGTTACTTTTGGTGATGACGAGTAATGAGAGGCAGCATCATCAATCTTTTGATGTCTCCTGGCTGCGCTAATGGACCGAATGACCCAAAGTAAGTTATGTTGTTGACTCAAAATATGGCTGGGCAGATCCTGGCAGCAGGTGGTTTATTTTGGTCAACATGCCGTCATGGAATAAACCAATTTCCAGTTACTTTCGGTGATGACGAGTACATTGACATCAGGTATTTTTCTTCCTTTTGGGACCCTCATGTCCCCCATGCTATCCTTGATTTAAATAGGTTATGTGGTGGATATAGAGCACAGAGACTGTATTTTATCACCTATGTCATTTTGTATGATACTTACACACACAATTTAAGGTTCACCAGGGGTTTGACTACAAAGTGTAAGACAGGCTTTGATACAACATAGCTGTTATTGCACTTTGCATATTAGTTTGCACAACACTGATCAACAAGAATTTGGGTGCATTTGATGCCCCGTAGTATTTTGATTATTCCTCACTCAATACTGCACCGATTTTGCTGGGACCATATGCTAAATTCACCGTTTCATAAAGCACATTCTACCATGCCAAATTTTAGCTTTAAATTTAGTTCCAGAATCTCAGTAGCCGTGATCGGGCACGTGAATTTTTGCGACAAATATAAGATGTTTTAGCACAATCTAAAAAAATAAAAAGGTCTGTATGGGGTGTATATACAACCTCCAAAGGTTTGGGAGGACTCAGGCCAGGAATACTCTCACCGCAACGCACCGAAGAACTTGGGTGACTGGGTGACGTGTCATGACAACCCGGCTGCCAGGAAAAAAAACTATAAGTACTTTTATTTTGCCCTATATGAGGCCTAGAACCTTCTTACAACTTCCCAAGCATACTGCATGCAATTCTGATGGCATACCACTGTTGGCAATGGCTTGGTTGGCTGTAAATATGGTCATTGGGTCAACATCGACTTTTGAACTGCCTCCCGATCAGGCAAGTCATCATGTGATCCCCAAAATGGTCTGGATCGACGCCCAAGTCTTTTCTTTCAATTCTCGGATCACTTCAAGGCGCTCATCGGCCTCCTAACCGGAGACCCGGCCTCGCCGATCCTATGGAACATCTTTCTTTCTGACCTAATATTGATGCCCGACTTTGAGGATATTTTTCTTGCTGGGGTTCGAATCTCGCTGCTAGCGCAAGCTGATGACCTCCTCGTCGGTGCTAAATTGTCCACCCTGGAACGCTGGTGTGCGCTGAACTTCATCCTGGTTAACTTGATCAATACAATCATTTTAATCTTCGGACCGGTAGTCTCGCCGCTTCCTACCTTCCACCTGGGCAATATACAGCTCGACATCAAGTCAGAGGAGAAATATGTGGGCATCAATATTCGGACAGATACCAAGAATATTTTGGCTGGACACTACAAAGCTAAGGCACGCACCGCTCGCTACTGTGGACACCGCATCATGGCGATTGAAGACATGACGGGAAGATTGACACCGAAGGAACTTAGACAGCTATAGGGTCTTGTATATTAAGGCTGTTATAAACTGGTTTATAAACAGCCGTTTATAAACCGGTTTTTAAATGGTCAGGCCCAAATGGCCAGTTTGTTATTACATAAGAGCCGCGAATCAATTTTTTTCCCGAGGGCCTCCAGCCCTTCGGAAGGCCGGAGGCGCTTAATGCTGGGGCCGAGGCTGATGACTTTGCCGCCGGAACTTCCGTCGACACGATATTGGCAGTTTTTCATGCTGGTGTCGACGTCGGTTTACCGTTTTGTGGCATCTTTCAGAGATTTACTTGCCGAAAAACCAATACCAGGTGCTAATACAATTCTGAGCCTCACAGAGTGGTCGGAAAGAGCGTGACTGTGGCTGGGAAGAAAATTTGGGACGGGGCGGCGCAGAAAATCAAATTTTAGGCTGTTTTTAGCCGGTGGTTTATAAACCGGTTTATAAACGGCTTGTTTATAAACCAGAATTACAAACCGGTTTATAACTCCTCTGGAATAATATACAAGACCCTAGACAGCTATACATGGCCCGCATCAATTGTCACTTGATCCACGGATGCGAAGTATCGCCGGACAGTGAAGACGTGCATGTCAAGCAATTATGTAAAGTTCAAGTCAGCTTTGTACGGCAAATGCTCAATCTCCATTGTCGCTCCATGATTGCCCCGCTCTTCACAGAAACCGGGATAATGCCTCTCCGAGTACGACACCTCTTACTCGATCTCAGCCACCTCGTTTATTTCCTTGGTTTAAATAATGACTCTTATGCCCGGGCTGCTCTCAATAGTTCGATTGAACTTTCCGGCAAGGGTAAAATGTCATGGGCCAAAGATCTCATCAAGACTGCTTCGAGAATGCCATTCCACTGCCCAGCGCTCGTATTAACTTGATCTACATCTATTCGTGACATCGAGAATTACGCAAAGTTGGTGCAGAAGCTGATGTTGGAATGGCTACAAGGAGAAATCGACTCGTCTGACAAGCTCTACTTGTTACATGGACGTCGTGAACCTCAAAAGGACAAAGGACCGATCCAAGTTACCTCCTGTATCTCACTATGGTGAAGACTCAAAAACATCGCGAGGCCATAACCTCCCTGTTGCTTTCGACTCACCTACTGGCCGTGGATGTCTTGTGTTACGTCGATCATGCCTACCCCCCAGTGCCACAATCGGAACGGCTCTGTAGGTTCTGTAAGAAGGAAGTAGAGACACCAGAACATGCCCTGATCACCTGCAAATCTTCGGACGCGCTAGTTGAATTACAAGCAATTTTCTTGAGCAAACTCTTCACTGATCTCCCAGACTTACAACGCCAGATGGCTGAACTTTCAGAAACAGAGTTTCTCAAAGCCATCATCCATCCGAGATTGAGAATCGCGCTGGTTGCCAAGTACGCATTTGAAGTCCTAGAATTGTTCTACGCCGTCCCCGTGTTTCGTTAGAGCTTGTGAGAGGCATACCCGAGTTGATGTGCTAACTTCTTTTCGTTTCTAAGCGTTCTTTTGGTTCTACCGCGGCGAGTTGTACGTTTTGACCGAAAGCTGCGACCGTGAGCTCGGCTAAAGGAATTCTGAGAGGCCCAGGGGCGATGTGTAGATAGTGCGTGTACACCGGGAAAATCCCTGGAAACCGGTGTTCATGAGTTGGACCGTGCCGTGTAGCTCTACCTACCTACCTACCTAC
This sequence comes from Mycena vulgaris, assembly GCA_029204335.1. NCBI lineage: Eukaryota > Fungi > Basidiomycota > Agaricomycetes > Agaricales > Mycenaceae > Mycena > Mycena vulgaris. Next base: position 79,422 of record JARGYA010000554.1, read on the forward strand.
CTACGTGAGAGCCCGAGGGTTCGAACACAATAGGTAGGTAGGTAGGTAGCATTACACGGCACAGTCCCGCTTAGGAACGCCGGTTTCAGGAAGTATCCCGCTGTACTACAGGCTTATTACACAGGAGGCAAACCCCGTTGCTTATGGATCCATAAGCGGCCGTCGCTTATGGCGTGCTTGTGGCTTGCTTGTGACCGGTTCTGAGCATCAAAGCCTGAACCGGTGAGAGTTCAATTCCCAGAGTGGGCAAGTTTTAATAAATCTAGGTCAAATCATATATTTAATCCAGAGTTTCCATATCTAGCCAGAACATCCTCAATAAAGTTTAGCATACTTTCTAACTTATTACTGGACATCCAATTACAACTCATATGATGTACAGCGAGAGGTGTTTAATGACTTAGGTAAGCAGAGCTCACCAAGCCCTGTTGATTTTGTTGTTCTGCTCCTTGCTGTACCCCAATACCAAATCTCTTATGATTTGAACCCAGGACAAGCGGTGGTACTATTTCTAACATAGATTAGTGCTAGGTGGCGGTGTCCAGGAAAAACCTGGCAAAAACCTGAAAAAAAAAAATGGCTCCCTAGGAGCACTCTGGCCGACTGTACCAGATAAAGCTGTGGTCATTGCCCCTATGTTAGTTTTGTGTCTATGGCCCAGTGAGATAATGTGTAGAGGCTACAGTGAGGAACATAAGCTATAAACCTATTGGTTAGCATAGCTTACCTAAGTGGTCAAACAATACAATGGTGCTCTCCCTCCACCAAACACGACTCACGATCAGCAGTCCAATTATAAGCCAGGAAATATTCTGAAGTATATTGAGGCTGCTCTGGCTAGATACAAAAGCTTTGGATTAAATATATGATTTGCCCTGGATTTGCTAAAACTTGCCCACAGCGGGAATTGAACTTTCGCGGGTTCAGGCCCTGATGCCCAGAAACCTGCCACAAGCGCGCCATAAGCAATGGTCGCTTCTGGAGCCATACAGTGCGCCTCATCAGATCACCGCCACCCCTCTGTAGACGTAATTAATAAGAACTGGCCCGTGAAAATTCGTTTTCAGCCGTGAAACTGGCCAAAAGAATGTGATTGGCACCTAAAAGTCACTTTTCCCCGGTGTGTCGTTTTTTCGAAGGAATTTGCGGAAATTTTATTTATCTAGGGCTACAGGTGCGGCGGAAGGGATTCCTGACTGGAAAGACTGTCAGTAGGTATTATTACTGGTTAAGGGTAGACACAAAGAGATTTCCGCCCCCGTGCTCGAAGAGCATGACGAAGGTCTGTGAGGAATATGTTTGCCTGGCTCAGGAAACAAAAACACCGTCCAACACGGTGTCGTGTCACCGTTCCATCTTCCCATGCCGAAGGTGTCGGGAAAGCGAGCTGCCGCAAAGGTCCGGGAAGCAACTAAAAAGGGGGTAATCAATCCCACGGATGCCGTCGCAACTGCTCACAGATCCGAGCTATGCGGGAAATGCTTCAGATGCGACGATTCGTCGGAAGAGCCGAATGGAAAGCATCCTCGAGAAGAGGGGGAAGTCGAAGCAGAGGTGACATTTTGTTCAACGAACAATCCCATTATTAATATATATTCAAGGCCCCTGCACGGAAGATTGCTCGAGAGGATCGGGATCTAGTGCATGATCGAGCTCTCGGAACCAGCCGATCTGCAATTTACCGCAACAGAAACGGGTTGACCAAGAAAGCTAAGGATGCAAAAAATCAGTCAAGCATTACTTCAATGTTTTCGGTGTGTGAGTTGAGGCTCACTCAAACTTCAATTAATTTTTCCGCATTTTTCGCATAGGTGAAGCCCAAACAGCCGCCGTTGCCCGTCCCTGTCCCAAGTTCACTGGTGGCTGACTTCCAAATGGATACCCCTGACAGCGACTCTGATATAGAGGTCAGTCCGGTATCGTTTCAGCCTTTCGGGAATCACTTAGCATTATATTTCAAGATTTTGGATAATCTGGGTCCCGCTTCAGACAACAACACCTGCCCACCACCATCTGTCCCTAATTTTGACTGGTTTTCGGAATTTTCGGCAGATGCAACTGAACCACAGTCAGATCCTGGGGAACACTCCCCCCCGGCGGAGCGAATCGATGCACAGAACTCAGGTCCTTTACTCGAGCCTGTGCAACCCCCTGTGTCGGATGGTTCCCTTCTGGCTGACCATAATGAGCTAGACGCTATCACCGATCCAGCGGACAACGAAGGGGCTGGAACTCCTAACGAATCACTTGAGCAATTCCATGCTCGTCTGGGGAAGGCTATTTCGAAACATCTGGTCGAGCTTCGGAAACCAAAGAGAATGCTCAGTGATACTCAGGCTGCCAATGGCGTCTTGGATCTGGAAGCACTTAAACGATACAACAATATTCGTCTCAAACTTGCCAAACAACTCCGTGCACTCAACCAAGAGATCACCAATGCACTGCCTCGGCAGCGGGAACAAATGAGAGCAAACCAGCCTCGGATCCGACCTTCCACCGATACGAGTCTCACTGCAGCAGATGCAGTTGGGAAGGGGCCATATTACGCAAAAATCCTTCGCAAACTTGCTGTTTATTTACTGGACCATGGGAAGCTTCCGGAGTCGCAGAGGGGCAAAGGCGCTGTTCATGCCTCCCTTCTAAACCTCCCAGCAGTTCAAGAACATCTTCGAGACTGGTGTAACGGCATTTTTGCGGTCGAATGGTGGCTTTGAAGGACCAGTACGAATTCTCTTTGACGTTGATTACCACTGATTAGTTGTCAGATTAAACCAGAGAAATTGCGGCGCTATGTTAATGAGTTTCTACTGCCGAAGCTCAAGATCTCGGACACCATCTCAGTGAGTACTTCCGTGAGATGGTTGAAGAAACTCGGCTTCTCGATGCGTCGGGA
>JARGYA010000555.1:0-82266 GCA_029204335.1 Mycena vulgaris
AGAACTAGTCCTTCAGTTTCCTTCCACAAATGGCGGTTGGGAAATAAAAAACCAACTCAAACATTCGAGACATTCCATGTTGATTGTGGCTGAACAACATTATCATACCACACAAAACCCGAGGTAATTACTAAGCTTACGACGATGGGTGGACGTTGAACCGCCTCGACTCGTCATGATATCGTACCGTTCGTTTTTCTCTCGTGAAAATTGTGACTCCACCTTTCGGCATCCCATAAGTTATGAAGGGCCGTTGTAGGCACGATGTTTTTAAAATTACATGTTGCCGTATTGGCCAACGTCAGGCTTTACCTCGGGCTTGTGATGGTCTGCTCATCCACAAACACGTACAGATAACGTCTAGCGCTCGACCCGGAACTACTCTCAGAGATTTCCATCTTTCGGGCGGCAGCTCATCACCCCAGTAAAAAAGTTATTTTTACAAGGCGCAACCAAACTCAGAGAATAGGCGGTCTCCGGATGCTGAAATACGCCACCGCACTTCGGCACCTCAAACTTCACAGGCAGATAGCGTTTGATGTTCCAAATATCCTGGCCAGTTTGAAGTCGTCGACACTTGCACACCATTAACATTGAAATATACCTGGTAATGGGTGACCCAGATCGGGTCCCTACACCTTACTCAACCGTGTTCGCAAGTCCACGGCTGGCTTCTGTGAAGAGGTTTTATCTTGAGGGACTTGTAATGTTGGAAAGTGAATTTATTTCGCCTTCCGTGTTATCGCTAGAGGCAAAGGCACGGATGCCGCTGACTAACGCTCGCGGAATTCTCTATCGATTCCATCTAAAACGATTGGCGCGTTCTCATCTTTGCCGTGGAATAAACACTAACGTCGGGCGACAGTCACCTTTGCGATAATCGCATACACGAATTTCTTCAAAATTTCTTCCTTTGGCCCCACGCGTCCGCCCCGAGTTTTCTTGTACTTCATCCCAGTGGCGGCAATTTACTCCCCATTTTTTCCCATCTAAATAGTGCTCTGCAGAAGTTACCTTGCGATGTATGGCGGTCGTTTAGCACTTTTAATAATCCGTGACATATACACGTGTTTCCGTGTTATTTTCCTCACTTTTGACCAAAATATATATATTCACATAGCCTTCTCACTGATGTACATTACTCTTGAACTTTTGAAGAAAACATTCACCAGGACCGTGATATTCTCGGATCTGAAACACAAACTTTTAGAAATGTGAGGGACCTGAAAACATATTCAGCTCTGTCGAAAATATATTTCTTTGTTCTGAACTTCCGTGATATTCATCGGTGAGCTGACCCTAACCCTAACATGGGGTTAATCATCCAGTGCGGTTAACGAAAGTCAGAATTCAGACAGTGTCATTAAAGTGCCACCAACAAGGTTTACAAGCAAATTAAATTGATTAGAAGGGCTACTGCAGCGTAGGCAAATCCACGAGGCCGGTGGAAAACCCATCCTGCAGGCCGACACCGAGGGAAAACTGATGGGGTGATTGCCGGCCGGCCCGCACTTGTCACCCCATCAGTTTTCCCTTGGTGTCGGCCTGCAGGATGGGTTTTCCACCGGCCTCGTGGATTTGCCTACGCTGCAGTAGCCCTTCTAATCAATTTAATTTGCTTGTAAACCTTGTTGGTGGCACTTTAATGACACTGTCTGAATTCTGACTTTCGTTAACCGCACTGGATGATTAACCCCATGTTAGGGTTAGGGTCAGCTCACCGATGAATATCACGGAAGTTCAGAACAAAGAAATATATTTTCGACAGAGCTGAATATGTTTTCAGGTCCCTCACATTTCTAAAAGTTTGTGTTTCAGATCCGAGAATATCACGGTCCTGGTGAATGTTTTCTTCAAAAGTTCAAGAGTAATGTACATCAGTGAGAAGGCTATGTGAATATATATATTTTGGTCAAAGTGAGGAAAATAACACGGAAACACGTGTATATGTCACGGATTATTAAAAGTGCTAAACGACCGCCATAGCGATGTGCATCCCCGAGCCCGACTTGTAACCTATCTCTTGTTCAATTTCTCGTACTGAAAACTCCCAGCGATTCCCCCTACAAATTCACAATCAACCGCCAGCCCGCTATAACGCCGAATGTACGATAGTTGTACGATGGCGGCATAAAAGATAACGGGCACCAGAACATATTATTACATATCTTCTCGAATATACTTCCCTCAAAATAGCGCGTCCAAAAAGCGCGTATCCTCAATCATAATCGGTGGATTTGTTGCTCAGTGCTTGGCCTTTCCAATTGACGCGTTTAGTCACGTGAGCAGGGCGCTGGCAGAAAAAAGAAAAGCGGGAAAATCAAGGCTTCGAGTACCAATTAACGGGCGTCTAGTAATGGGTATGCAGTCGTAGTCTATCTAGTCTAATCTTCCAAGGTATCGTCCCATGAGCAATAAATACAGTAAATATCGAGTCACCCATCCCTGCCATCCGCCGCGGCAGTACATCCACGCTGGATCCTAGCGCAGCGCAACCCCAACCGCCAGAGCCGCCACCAGCACCGCCAGCCCACTGAGCGCCTGCCCCCTTGGCGCCCCGCTACTCGCGCCCGTCGCCATATCCACACACACGGTCCCGTTCCCCACCTTACTCAGCATGCTCGCAGGGATGAGCACCTGCGGCAGCCCGCTCTTCGCCCCGACGACCGTCGTCCCGCTCGCGTCAATAATGAGCGGCGTGCAGTCGAGCACATCGACGAGCTCCGTCCCGGGCGCGTAGAGCCCTTCAGGGATGCTCCACGTCGGCTGGATGGGCGCGGTCGCGCCGATGTTCGTGAAGAGCGTGAGGAGCGGCGGCTTGGAGAGCGCGATCGCACTAGGGTTGGGCTGCGGGAGCCAGCGCGCCTGCGGGGGGTTAGCAAGGCCCGGGTAGGGGAGGGAAGCGGCCTACATTGGGCATCAGGAAGCTCGCATTCGCCGCGATGGCCAGCTTGCGCACGGCATTCAGGGCCTTGACGTGCGTGATGAGGGGCTTGTTCGTCTCGTAGCCGCTCAGCCAGAGTCTACATGAAGGTCGGGCTCAATACCAGGATGAAAGAGGCGACGAGAAACAGACGCACGCTTCGCGGTTCTCCGGGTCCGGGCCACCGCCATAGCCCTGCTCCTGCCCATAATACAGAATCGGCATCCCGTCTCCGACAAAGGGCCACGCCATCGCGTTCTTCGTCAGCGCGAGGTCGGTTGTGTACGAGCGGAAGCGCGGCTGGTCGTGGTTCTCGAGGAACGCGGCGGTAAGCACGGCGGACGAGGAGGACGAGGAGAAAGAGGACGTGAGGGCGGGGCTCGCCTCGATGGCTGAGAGATTACCGCCCGTGCTGGCAAAGGCGGTGATGAGTTGATACCACGCGGGGTACTCGAGCACGGCGTCGACGTGGCCGATGTAGGAGGAGGCGTAGGTGACGTTGTCGGTCAGGACCTGGCAGGAAGCGATCAGTTGCGGGAGGGGGGGCAGAGCGCGTATCAGGACGCACCTCGCCAAGCGTGAAGACGCCCGCGTTCGCGGTGAAGTTGTTCCAGAAGTCGTGGCGGATGTGCTTGACGGTGTCGATGCGCACGCCGTCCAGATCAAACTCGGTGACCGTGTCCTTGACCCACTTGAGCAGTTTCTCGACGATCGCGTCGTCTTCCGTGTTGATGTCCGGCAGCGGGAGGTTCTCGTCACCCAGCCAGCACTGCTCCACCTCCGTCTGGTTGTGGAAGTCGTTGATGAAGCACTGCACGTGGAAGTCCGCCTCCGTGGCGAATGGGAGGAGGCTCGAGAAATTGAAGGTGAAGCGGTTGGAGTCGGAGACGGTGGTGTTGGTCGGGACGCCGGCGAAGTGGTTGATGACGACGTCGAGCATGAGGTACATCCCGCGCGCGTGCAGCGCGGCACTGAGCGCCTTGAGGTCGTCGGGGGTGCCGAAGTGGGGGCTGATCGTGTCGATGTCCTGCGACCAGTACCTGTCGCGCGACAATCAGCACAACACGTTCAGGAGGCAGAGCGAGGCGCACCCGTGATAACCGTCACCATACGAGGTGTTGTCAGCATTTTTCACGATGGGCGAGATCCAGATGGCGTCGAAGCCCATGTCCTGGATGTAGTCGAGGTGGCTGGCGATGCCCGCCCACGAGCCACCGCAGTACGTGCGCAGGGCCGTGTCGCACGGCGTGGCCGAGTCATTCGACGTCGCGAAGCGGTCGGTGACGAGCTGCGTTGGGCGGGTGAGCTGCGCGCACGCGCGTACATGTACGGAGGCACGCGACGGACCTGGTAGATTGACCTCGTGGACCAATCTTGCGCGGATGCAGCCAGAGTGGGCGAGGCCAGAAGAAGCGAGGCCAGGATAAAGGAAAGAAACATTGGAAAAGAGCGGCGGTGTACGCTGGGCGAGATGGTGGTACGGCGAGAAAGTCGACTCCACCAAAACGAAAAGCAGCCCCTCTCCTTCCCCTTTCGACCAAAAGCGGTTGTTTGTGAGCGCGTTGTTTTCTCGGACCCTTGGTGGCTCTCGTTGCGTCGCTGAACACGTCTTTTTGAAGACGCTTTCGTGGGTGAGCGACAAGTGTATCCAGCGCTTCGCTTGTCAGCTCCTGCCAGCGGGCGCTCGATCTGGCATCTGAACCAAAAGTGGCAAGCGTGGAGGGCTATTCGATATGGCTGGTCCCTCATCTCGCCGCACTCCACTAAAATGTCTTTCAAGCGACGTTACTAAGATGATAGAAACAGATTGGATTGTCGCGGACATACCCTTGGCCCACTCGCCCCATTTCTCTCTATCTGCTCCTCATTTCCACCTGAAAAGACTCCCGCAGCGATCCTGAAGGAACTTCAATCTTGCCATCTGGCCCTGGGCGGAGAGGCGTTGATGAGGCCGGTACAGTTTCTTCATTTGTCTTCGCCACCTCGCGGTGTTTTTCGTCGCAGTCGGGAAGGCTCATGGCGCAGTAATGTCAGATCCCCGGCTCCGCGCGACATCTAAGCATTCTAGAGCTGCATCGTAGCCTCGCATCGTCCCTGACTCCCTAAAGTACTAAGTTCAGTAACTCGTCTGTTTCCAGATGTCATCGCAAGTAGCAGAGGCATACATTTGCACATGAAGGAATGTAATCCAGGAACTAGTGGCATTCTGAGGGCAATTTCGACTTGTGCTTTTGTCAACCGCTATGGCTTCAATCCTGTCTTCGCCTGGAGAATCGCTGCAGTGGACGCGCCAAAGCTGCTTCAGGAGCTCTTTTTGCATTGCTTAGAGACACTGTTCCTCAGGCTGGTAGACGATAGAAGCAGGGAACGAAAAATCGGCATTCTGGACGTCCGAGTCGACGAGAAGAACAGGTCACGTGTCTCGCTCGCGTGAAGGGTCTGGCCAAAACATGGTTCAACAACGCGCTTTGCTTGTGAGTTTAGTAATAATCGGTGTGAAATCACTGCGTAATGACAGAAACATCAGAAACATCTCCGACATGGATATAATCCTGGGTAAGACAAAATTGAAGACGTTTCTCTATGTCACGGGAGAGATGTATGTATGTGCAGCATGGATAAAAATTGGATCACAACCTCTCATCCGCAATCTCGGATCACGGAAGATTTGCGGCTCATCGGTGCAGGATTGAGGAAGAATAATCTCTACACCAACCTCCCAGAAAGTACCCAGACGGTGAGCGTATTCTGACATCACAATTGGGTGGGGGTGACATCACCTTGCTGTATAAAAAGCAGGTCGAACCAGGGACGATGCCTCGAAATCTACCATTCCACCATGTCCACTATCCCAGATATCTCCCACTCCGAGTCAAGTTCTGATAAAATAATACCGGGCGATCCTCTCAGCGCAAAAAGCACCGTACTCGAAGCAGGCGCTGCGCTGGTCCAAGACTTCCAGCCCGTGAAGCACATCTGCGCGCATCTGAACGCCTTCCACGTCTACGCCTCTGATCCAGGCCGCTTCGTCGAGACAAACCACTACTGCGCGCATCTCACTGAAGGCAAGTGTCGCGCGCCTATCAATTTGACGATGTTCAAACACAGACCAGACGTACGCCAGTGCATCCTGTACGACGGCCCCGGCCCCAATGCGCGCCTGATTGGCATTGAGTACATGATAACCCCGAAGCTGTACGAGACTCTTCCTCAAGAAGAGCGCCAGCTCTGGCACAGCCATGTGTTCGAGGTCAAAAGCGGGATGCTCATCATGCCCGGGCCGCGCATCATGTCGAGCGCCTGGGAGGCGGCGGAGACGAAGGAAATGCAGGATGTGATTTCGCTGTATGGGAAGACGTACCACCTCTGGCAGACGGACCGTGGGAATGCGCTCCCGTTGGGGAAGCCTGAACTGATGATGAGCTTTACTCACGAGGGGCAGTTCGATTTCGAGACCCATGTGGGCGATCGTGATGCACGTTTCGGAGTCGATTCTCGGCGAAAGAGGGAGGCGAGGGAGGGGATTCCAGTGCCCAGTGTTCATCCTGGTGTGTCATGTCCTATCCGGTTTGTTCAGCCATTATTTACCTCGGTCCTAAGATGCGGACGGCGGATCGACTACGTCAACAGACTGAATAAAATGCGGGGGGGGGACAAGAAACGGGTGCGGGCCCCATGCTGGGGGATGCATTAATAACGCCTTGACCAGATATGAATAAAAGACTATACGATTCCCCAACGATCCTGAAAGCCGATCGCTCGGACATTAGACCCATTCCAACGGTCCCTCGAATCCATAGTCGTCCTGATCTGAGCCACCTCCGTGATCATCCATAGTACGAAGCTTGACGGAGTCGTTAAAGAACTTGGTGACGAAGATAGGTTTTCGCCCAACCCATCTGGCAAATGCGTCAAACTCGTCTTCGACCGTGGTGCGAATGGCTTGTTTTGAGAGTTGCGTGACGAGCCGGATCTGGATCTCCCGCTCGTCGCGTTGCAGGCGATCGTGAGCGCGATGAAAGGCATACAGAGCCTCGAAAACCCTAGTAGCGCTGCCAGTGAGTGCGGCGGAGACAGAGGAAAGGACCCAACAGACTCATCGATACACCTGTCGAGCTGCTGCCACATGAGCTCTTTTCCGATACGCCATATGAACAGGCCAAGGGTCGCGTTCTCGGAGTCCAGCGCAACATGGAACTTGGTGTCCGTCTTAATTGCTGGGGTGAGGATCTTTTCGACCTTCAATCCCGCGGCCGCTTGAGCCTGGCCTACTATGTGGTTGGCAAACGCTGCAAAGTTGAGTGGAAGTAATAGAGGCATGGTAATGTCGTTCTGTGGTTGTAGAACACTTCGCATGTCGTAACCATATGAAAGGTGGCAGGCGTGTTCTATTGGGCCGCTGTCTTCTTCAAACTCCCCTGCGACTGCCGGTAGCTGACCATTATAGGGTTCCAGCCAGTTTGTGATTTGAGCGCGATTGAAGTCGTTGATGCTGTTCTCGAAATCATCGACATCGAAATCTTCGTCCCAAGTATACCTAATGTCGCAGGATGGTGAGTGGAGGGAGGAGAAGTCCAGGGTGTCCGCTTACATGGGGTTGTCGTCGTACGCGACGTTCTGTGAAAAAAAAGGATATTGGAGCATCGAATCTACAAGGATATTGATATGTTTGCCCCATCATCCTCGTACGAGGTGGAAGCCCACGCGGAATTGTTTATACTGAAGCAGACTCAAGTCAAACGATCAAGGGGTGGACTTATCAAACGCACACAATTTCCTTCCGATGTTCCATCTCCCACAATGCAACGTGGCGCATGAACAAGCTGAATCCTGTAAGACAGCTTCTACCCTGCGGCTCGGCGCTGAGCTGGTGGTCGCTCTCCAGGTTCAAGTGGCTAAACGTGAATCCCGGCCCGTGCCACCGCTTGCACTTCTCGATCACAGTCATCGTCCAGGTGCGTGACGCTTCTGCTATTTCATTGAGGTCCAGATCGAAAAGATGCTCCCCGCGAGAGATCTTGTCTAGTTTCGCTTTCGATCCCTCCAAGGAGTCCATGTATGAACGTAAAATTCGGATCCTGTAACCCCTGGGGGAAGGTCTGTTCTGAGGAAATTGCGTGTAAATCACGGATTAGATCGCAAACCTTGTAGGCGTATTTGAAGACCCTGGAAAAACAGGATGAATGGCAAACGGAAGAGAACCACAAGTAATACCTTTGCTCCTGGCTTGCACGACGCTCAGACAAATAGTGACCTTGGATTAAATTCATCGTGAAGACATTGAAACCGGCTGGGAAAAGACTAAGATACGAGAAATCATTAGAGAAATTTCATGAGCTCACTTTCGAGAGCACGCGCTGCGCGTGGGAGCATCCAAAGCTCGGTGCCATTCCAACCCATCGCGCAGATATCGAGATCGAAATTGAGCAACACGGATTTGGGAGAGGTGACCAGTTTGAGCACGATCTTAATGCGGCGCAAAGGATAGCGCGAATATAGAGTAATGGTCTTTGAGTTACGGACGACCAGGGTTGGATTACCAGCTGGCAAGTTCTTGCGAAAGGTCTCGAATATATGTTGGATCTTCTTGTTCGCGTCCCTCGGAGCGAGGCCGTAGACGTATACATCTATATCAGAGTTTTTCCATCGAGCGGCTGGTTGGGATATGGCCGCCGAAGTTTTTACAGCGAAAAGAGTGCCGAGGACAATCCCACCCGCTACGAAGACATTGTTCCAGTCGAGGGTTTTCAGGAGACCGTCCGACATCCGGTCAAATGTCTTTTTGAAGATGACGACGGACGGTTGGATGTGAACTTTCGACTGTCGTTCTCCTCCAAGGACCTCGTACCCCGGAAGATTGATTGCTTGAGTGATGGTCCGAGCTAAGTTGTAGCGGATGGAAGGAGGAAACATGGCATCCGCATCAGCGAGACCGACGAGACCACGGCGCCAGTCGACCCCGCGACGCTCGGTATGTGCGAGATACTTCTCATTAGAAAGAATCCTAAGTAAGGATTAGCGAATTACCTAGTCGATAATCGGGCACAGGCTCGGCGCACCATTCATCTATATCGTCCGCAATATTTTGCGAGTGGGCTTCCATTTTCAGACGCTTGGGAAGAGGTTCCTTGGAACCAAATGACGGTGAGGCGGAAAATGCACGACGAAGAGTCGGGTATGGTATTTTTTGCAGTATATGGTGGGAGATACAGCAATTCTTTGGCTGGAGTCGAGGTGGGTATGAGTTCAACCACAAGATCCACGAGGTATGGAACGTGTAGCTTTGGGTGTCCCGCAATATAGGATGTATACGCTTCAATCTGGACCTCGATCGTCTCACGGGCAAGCCTCGATGCGTCTGTCCATTCAGCCCATTTGTCGGTACTGAGGATCTTGTGCACCTTCCCCGGTGCGGCAGTCGAGATGACGGGCGCAATGCCGCGTTAGCAGTGTAGTAGCTATCCGCGGTATGTCCTGCGATGAGATATATCAATGAGTTGAGAGTAGAGAGACATGCAAAGAAACGTACGAAGCTTATGGTCCCAGGACTCTTTTTTGATCGACATCGTGGATAGTTTTAAGGCGTCGACGCCCAGGGAAGGGTTTTCTAGACTCGACGTGGATTCAACGAGCCAGGGAAGATCTTTGGTGGTCACTGAAGATATGCGCCCACGTGGATTGCACGTGAGTAGACGCGTCTGATGCGAGAGACATACGTCGTTCTTCATTTCCCTATCCGCAGTCCTCGAGCTCCAAAAAAAACACGAGCGTCAGCATTTAAAACGAACCGGCCCTTCTGGCTCGTTTTCTGGAAATTCATGGACCTACCTTGGACCTAGTTAGACGACGATCAGCTTTTTAAGCTCCGCTTGAATTCATGCCGGCATCTTTGATCTTTCGGATTGATATCCGCCCTGCCGTTCCGTGCCGGCTCAACGCCGGTGGTCGGCAGCCTTCTTGATCTCCGAACAGCGTAACCAATCGTTGAGCTTGTACTTCCATGATTGCCTATTCGCGAATTCGGAAGGGTCTGAGCTTGGGCCAAATCAAATGAAAACTGGTTCATAGTTCCCATTCGCAGAAAGAGAAAGACCGACCGGGAAGTCCACCGCTTGTTGGATCGGCCCAGAGCGCCCATCCGTTTTGTTTCAGACTAAAAACCTAACTATTTTAAAGTACAGTACAATGAGGTATATATACTGAAGATGCCAATAAAAGATTCTGGTGTGCGTACTTATCTTCTAAGTTCAATGCGAGTCTCGGCGCAGCTGGGAAAGCCCGAGTGAGACCGAGACACAGTTGAAGCAAAACTTTGGCCATGTGAATGGCTCGAAGACACTAAAGCGTCGGAGATATGAGTGAGGCGTACTGTCTGGATGGTGCGACCGAGCGCCCTTCTTTCAGTTTACTGCGCTGAATGATCCGGAGTGTTTTGGCCGTTCTCATCAGCAAGTGGGGAATATAAGTCTTCATTCCGATTTCTCCGCAGCTAAATGCCACTAATTCGAAAAATGCGAATAGTCGCCGTCCCACTCTGCAATATTTTCCGTAGTTCGCATTCTTGTCCAAGTCCAGCAGACAAGGAACCCTCAAACTGGCTTATTTTGCGCGGGACTCCAGTTTTTTGGGGCAGTGCTCAAGTTTGTTTTGCGGGGGTAGTTCAGGGTAGTTCGAACAGATGCGCGCGTCTGTTTTTAGCTCGCATATGTTTTTAGCGCGGAGCTCGAGGTCCTAAAAATATTTGCTTCCCATTGAGGAACATACCCGGTCTCGTCTTTGTGCAACTTTAGTGGAAACCCGACTTGGTTTCACAGACATTCCTGAAATCGGTGAGACGGAACTCCCGGTCACAGCGGTAAAGGGGATGGATGTCCGTAGCATACATCTGACTTCGCGACGTCGTGTATGTAGTTACGGGACCCGCTATGGTCCTCGACGGGACCGCTGCAGTTAAGATTTACTTCCTTTACTTCCTTCCTTCCACAACTACGCACATGACGTCAAGTGTATTATATGCTAAAGAAGCTGAGGGGACGAAAATTGACGAACATAATCTAAGTCGAATCTGGACCGGCGCCAATAAAACTAATCCAAGCACCCCCAATTTGCTATACCGCCCGCTGTCCCCGGCGACTTCACGGGGTAATACGTTGAATAAATGCATCGAAACTCCTTCCCTCAAGAGACGTGGATTATTTTTCGAATAGTTGGATGTCAAATCACGAGCAGGTATCGCCGAGCCCAGCTTGCCGCTCTCGCAAATATTGAATGACCGGGGGAGGGACGACTCCACAGTTTTTTTACGGTGGATGCACGTGTCTGTTTTTAGGGCAGAGGTCCTAAAAATAGGGAGTTTATGAGGCGGAAATCCAACAACTTCTGCGGCGGAATAAATGTAGATCGACTCGCGAACAGTGCGGGACCAACGGATCTCCCGACGAAAATAATCTGCCTCACATCTGACCAGCGCGCTAGGGCGCGGAATATGTGTTTCTAATCACATAAGTAAGCTACGACCGTTCCTGTACCGCCCGCTGTCCCCGGCGACCTTACGGGGGAGTATGTTGAATAAATGCATCAAAACTCCAGAGATGTGGATTATTTTTGGAATAGTTGGGTGAATCAGCCCTGCGACTCTCACAATATTGAATGACCGGTCGAGGGTCTGTGACCCTGGAGCCTCACAGGTCATTTAACACACCACATGCTACTTGCACTATTTTTATTGGGTGAACACGTATAAAAGCCCCCTCTGTCCTCGTTAGACATCCAACATTGGAACCAACAATGAAGTTCACGCAGTCCTTCCTTCATCTTGCTTCTTGCCTCACCCTCGCCCTCGCCGGCTCCGTCGCTGCCACCAATGGCACAGGTACGTGGTCATTGATTCCGCCACCAGCGCAGCTCTCAACTCCGCCCCAGAAGTCACTCTCTGGAACGGATCCGACAATGTTTCTGTCACTATCGAACGCTCCCTCGAGGAGCGTCAGGTCCCGTGCGCAGGATGTGTAGGGGGGACATTATCAGCAATTCCTATCTCCGTGCCAATTTCCAAACGAGATTCGATCAACTGCAAGGGCTCTTCTCTGTGCAGTGGTCCATTGATCACAGCGGGTCAATGCGACTCCGCCTTTAACCTCATTGTGCCTGGTAACACATATACTGCTGGAGGGTCAGTCCACTCCCATCCTCGCCCTCCAGTATTACTGACAGCCCCTTCCTGGCCATATAGATCGGCATCAGGAACCTGCTCCGGCCATTGCGGCGTCTTCGTGCAGTCCTATGACGGCACTGGTGGCTGCTCAGTCTTAGGCTCGCAGCTGCAGACATCGTTCAATGACATCCGTGCCGCCGGCTGCGCGAAGTGTGGAAGCGACGAGTTTGATAATGGGTGCGAGGTCACCATTAACTATGTTGGGTCTTGTTAGATGTGGTTCCTTGGAGACGTGTTATGTAGCGGCCGTCAAGTACATACTTTCCTTGTTCAACCAAGGACCCTTTCCTTGCTCAACCAAGGACCCCTTCTCTCGCACCCTATACATTTGTTGACTTTGCTATATTTCCCAACCTGCAAGATGCACAAAATGTTGGATGCAAGTCATTCATAAGTGTGAGTATTCGAATTATTCACCGTAATGTTTACTGAGAGAGTTAACTGGTGGGCCGTTGAATCCTTGGAACCATGGGGTGGATGTAACATATTTGGTCGTTGATAAATGGGCCGCTGCGATGGAGAGGTACCGGTTCGAAATGGTCTGAACCGGTCCGGCGTAGTCTGTCCTAGACAGTCAGGTCCGGTTCAGGTTCAGACGCGATTCAGAATCTGACCGCGGCAACACTACATGGCTAAAAAAGAAAAAGAACAAAGCTCATGTACGGCATTGAGTCGTGGCCCGGATTGGTTGGACAGTCATGTTGAGAAATCCCAGCCCAGTTGATTCACGGATCAGGTCTAGGCCCGAATCCAATGCCATCATTTCCCACGATCGGCTCCGACTCTTTCTTCTCCCAATTCTTGTCTAAAACTTGCTGCAGGGTCCGCGAGTAGAAATGGACAGAAAACTGTACAAGAAGCACATGTAAAAGGTCATCCTTGAAACGGCCGAACCTCGATGTCCGTGCAGGGAGCGTATTCGATCTCGTATTCGACCATGCTAAGCCCTTGGCCCCAAACCAATGGGGCAAAATCTCTGGAGTCAAGCTAGTTACTGTAGGAGCGTCCTAATCATTAAGATAATTGTTTCACGGTTCACTGCAGAATCTATGGAGGTCAAAGTGCACTTTTAATCATCCGACACTTTTTTGTGTGTTTTTCGATTTTCTGACACTTTTATCGCCAAATTGAGTCCTCTCCGACACCTTTATGAGCTTCGAGATCGGTCGAATAAGTGTCGCAGAAGTTGCGATTCGGCGACACTTTTATTCACCTGATTTGGACTTGCGACTCTTTCTGGGTCGACATCAGATCCGCGAAACTTTTGTTGACTCCTGGTACCCTGGCCGTTCCCGTTTTTTTGATAACGACATCGATAGGATCATGTAAGTTAGAACTTGTTTCCAAAGTTCCCGATAATTCTGCAGGCACAGTTTGCATTCGAGAAAGAGAAAACAGAGTAGATATTTATTTCACAGATCCATGGGCTGCAGCCGGCGACAACTCGTCATTTCATCTCGACTCGATTAGGAACAAAACGCCTGCGGCCAAAAAAGAAGTTTTCGTGACAAGTATATTACCATCCATACTGCTCTGCGGTCCACCCGTACAACTTCCCATCCGGACCAATTTTGTTGAAGATCCGCTCGTTCCTATCCAACGCCGTCACTTTCGCCACATCCTCTGCGCTCAGAGTTGGCAGCTATCGATTAATTGAACATGAATGGAAGTGCGGAGGGGGGGGGGGGGGGGGGGCAAAATCAGCACGCACGGTCAGGTTCTCCTTTTGACGATCGGGGTTCGAGCTCCTCGGTACAGCGCTGATACCACGCGCGACGTGCCACGCGAGAATGATTTGTGTGGAGGTCACACCGTACTTATTGGCGAGGGCTACGATGGTTGGGTCGCTGCGAACCTTCTCATATCCGGTTGGACTGTATGCGGTGACCACAATCCCCTTCTTGCGGCAGTAGTCGATGAGCTCGGTCTGCGCCAGGTAGGCGTTGATCCTATTGAACACATGAATTGCCCGATATCGCAAGTATGGCTATAAATCAACTGACTCGACCTGGTTCACCGCCGGCACGATCTTTGCCGTCTTGAAGAGCTGCTCGAGCCTAAAATACCTCCTATTAAGCCTGCACACAGGTAGAGGAAAGCGGCGCTCACGTTTTGATCGAGAAGTTGCTCACTCCAATCGCACGGGCGCGTCCACTAGCATGTATCTTTTCCATCTCGGCCCAGGTGTCGTTGAAGGTCGGCGTGTCGACAATTTTGAAGTCATTCAATACGCCCTCGAGAGTGGATGGCGCGTCATAGCCGCCTGGGAAACATAATTCAATCATGATAAACCAGTATTTCAACCGGCGTAGACTCACTCGGATACTCGACGGACTGGGGCAAGTGCATGAGGTACTGAGCGAGAAATCTCAGTTGAGCTCAGAGACGCATATAAGAGTGGTACCGACCAGATCGACATAATCCAAACCCAAGTTGCGCAAACTGTCTTCGAATGAGCGCGCAACATACTTGCCGCCGTGGTGCCATCTTTGCGGACATAAAATCAACTACTCTGTGTAAACACACATGGAGCGACGTACGGAATCTTGGTTGTCACGAAAATCTTGTCGCGCGGGAGGCCTGAGCCTCGTACAGCTGCGCCCACAGAGGGCTCCGTACCTGGTAAAGGTGAGCATTGAATCCTACAAACCCTGGGTTCTTACCATAGACCTGGGCCGTGTCAATGTGGCGGTAACCAGCCTAGAAAAATTATCAGGGTATACGGGCACGAACCCAGCGAATTATCCACCTCAAATGCGGTAAGGAACCATTTCTCCGATTCTCCAGGGCTAGGATCAAATGCGCCGAGACCTGAGCAAACGAAGATGAATGGGGAAGCAACACTGATTGGAATGGGACAGACCAATAGCGGGAATGGATGCCCCGGTGTTTAGTTTTATGGAGGGAATGCCAGACATTTTGCGATGCTTTACAATAAATTAAGCCTCCTTTTCATACCATGGCCTCGGGGTGTCGGTCAGCTCAACTATAGGGTGTTGGTCAGCTCAACTATAGGGTGTTGGTCAGCTCAACTATACCGAGCGTCGGGAATTGCTTTGTAATAATGAGCTTACAAACAACGGCTGGAGCTAGTCGACAAGAAACCATATAGGCATTACATATGCCACCCAACTGATATGTCATGGAAATAATGAAAGTGAATAGTCGGCAAGCGGCGGGACACAAACAGATAAATAATATCCTAGATGCCGATTAAGTGAGCAATTTTTAGATTCTTTTCAGTTGTTTCGCCATCTAACATTGAGTTCAAAGTCTCAATGTATTTTCCCAGTACAGTGTTTGCTGCACCGTCGATGGAACTCTGACAACACCGAGTAGATGACCCTTCTCAGATTTCCCTTCGAAGCACGTGAAATGTGCGGTTGACTTGTTGACGTTCACACATCGGTCAGCTCAACTATACCGAGCGTCGGGAATTGCTTTGTAACTGTGAGCTTACAAAACCCAGCTTGTTGGTTCTTGAGACGTGAGATCCGGGTCGGCAAGGAACCATATATGCATCACATATGCCACGAAGCTGATATGTCAGAGAAATAACCTATTAAATGTTGATACCGACGCTCGGGAATTACTTTGTCACGGTGGACAGCTTATAGATGTTAATCTCTTGAGCCGAGATACTTGGGTACTTGGGTCCCGCCTTCGCTCGTCCACGGCCGTAGATTCTTCTAAAGTGATATTACATGTCGCAAAATCCGACTTGAGTTATAAGGCAAGACAGCGCCTTTTCGAGCCTTATAGAGTGGGTTCCACTCAAATTGAACGTACGTCACCAATATTGGACTTTGAATCCAACCTGAGAGAGGTACTTTTAAATTATAAGTGATTATAGGTCCTTATAAGGGGTTATAAATACTTGCAAGGTCCTTGTTGACCACCCCCGCCTGCCCGTAGGGGGAGGCACTGCTCTGCCTCCTGGGGGCAAGCGAGGCCTATAACTTTCTCCGTTTTCCTATAAGGCTCAGAAAGGCGCTATCTTGGCTTACAACTCAAATCGGATTTTTGCGACACACCCCAGTGAAAATACGGGTTGCGCCTACAAGATGTCCAAGTGAAGCGACTCGATGTAAATCCAGTTGTACTAAGTAATACGCAAGAGGCAAAGGGATTTGACGCTGCAGTGTCGAACGGCAGTCCCTGCGTCAGTCAGCGTCAGTCCAATTTTCAACCCATCTTGAACTCACCTTAAAGCCTCTGCCTGGCCTCCGATATTCTGTAAGCATATATAAAGGTCATTCATACATCGCTTGACGTCAGATTACACACATATATTCGGTGTTGAAAGCAGCCGGGTCCAGCCACAACTTATTCGACAAGCAAACCCCAAGGCTCTTAGAGGAACAAGTGGTCGCCTGCCAATGAACTCAGGCCCACTTCTGGCAATCACCAAATATAAAAGGTAAATTTAACTACAACTTGAGTTGCAAGTCTCCGAACGTACGTGCTCAAGGCCAGGATTAAGTCATGCATCGCGTGAGGGCTACCGCCATATCCGAACAATCTGGTCCATACCAAGTGAAACGCATATCAAAGTTAATACATCTGTCAACTTTGTTCAAAATGGCTAAATCTCTCGCACGGACTCGACGTCGTGACGGAATTGCAAGGTGCAAGAAGACGCGGGAATCACCGCCACTCAGCGTTCAACTCCCTCTCCGTGTTTCTGTACAGGCGTAGCATGCGCACTCAACAACTCTTCCATTGTCGCGTTGTCTCCGTCGAAAATTGGCTCGAGGCCTGAAATACCGGGGACGTTGTCGAGTCCGTTTTCTTCCGTCAAATCGGATAGCGGATAATCGAAGAACCCTTCCTCTTGATTAGATCCCGCTTCTTCGAGCGCCATCTCGAAAAGGGGGTCGTCCTCGTTGAGTGCGAACCAGAGATTAACGATGTTCTCGGGGCCGGTGGACAAGACGCTCGCAACAAAATCCCCTAAAGGGAGAAGCCTGTGTCAGAAATCCCCGTATAGTGGTTTAGAAATTGACGTACAATCGCCGTCCGATTCCTGCGGCTGGCCGCGCATCGCGTAAATGAGGTTCGAAACTCCCTTTACGAAATGCTTCATTTCAAGGAGTTCATTTCGTTCAAACGTCTTCAGGAATGGGCTGCACATCTTGGTTGAGCAAACGAATTCACGAGCGTCGGAAGGCTGTGGTACTTACGCTCGTTCCTTAGCTGGTTGCAAACAAAACCTCCAGAATCTATAGGCTGCAGCCTTAAATCGGATCGCCTCAGTTGGGGAGGGGCTGCCACCAAATCAATGATGAAATTCTTTATAGAGGATTTGATTGAAACTCACTCGTAAGTGAAGGGCGCGTCTACGAATCTCGCCAAGCTTTCGCTCTCATAAATGCTAGCGTGACGTTATTCGAACATCCGGGAAACCAAAGTTAAACTGACTCACTCGAACCTTTTATTATCTTCTTTCAACAGTCCAAAGACGATCCCCTCCAACGCGCGCACGATATAGTTGTTGTTGATGACCAGCAGAACGGTATCCGACGAAAATCCCTTTGCAGATCGGTCTCCCAGATGACACGTCGCCTCCTGGGCACGAGCAAGCAGGATTGCATCGTTGAACAGAGCTCCAAGCAAGTTTCTCGCGACTTCATCGAGGAAAAATGTGCGCCGGGACTTGTAGATGTCGTGGAAGCAGCGAGAAGTGAGGACGAGGGCGCCGAGGTCGTAGAAGTCGGGGAGCAAACTGAGCAGGTAGTGTTGAATGTCGGAGGGGATGGTAGTGAGCTTTCTGTGGTTTCCCATCGTGCCAAGGGCAAACCAGAAGAGAGTGGAAATGAGAGAAAAGAAGAGGGAATATGCCTACATAATGGACTGGACGTGCGAATAATTCGAAGCACTTGTCCGAGTTCCGACGCCCCAAGTTCCGAAACCAACGCTGCGTACAATCAATATCAATAGCCGTAGTTATAACCTGGTCACAATGCAGGAGACCCGTAGTCTATATCATTCACGAGACCGATGATGAAAGCTCTTCAGGCGTCGGGAATAAATTTTATTCTGCACATAACTGGACGCGAAATCTATCTTCGTCCCACTGGCCGATCTTGAAGGGATTCCGCAGCCCATCTGCGCACTGTGCATGAATTGCAGCAGAAAGCTGTATCTTCAAGGACCCGTCAAAAGCAAGGACGGATGCACGCACGTATTCAGCAGCTCTTGCAGCTCACCCTGCACTTCGGCTACTCAGCGCTGGGATGAGAATTGAACACCCGAAGGGCACCTCGTCTGCGAGCAGTATGAATAAATGGTTGCAGAACCCAGTGTAATTGCTTCGGGCACACGGCGGTAAATTCGACGCGCTGAACGGGAATATAAAGTATGCGACGTCCCGGTACATCGTCACGATGAAGGAATTTCGCATATGGCGGCATTCCTTGACGCCCTCATTAGCGCTGATACTGAGTTAAACGCGGGATTCGTTTTCGCAGCGGGACGAAAATACCCAGTCTCATTCAACAGCACGATGATGAAAGACACACGATGACGATAAAACTACCGATGTTGTTGACATATGTTTTGACTGAACACTTTCACGCGAGCGAGGCACGTGACGGGTTTCGAGCTCAGCTACCACACCTTGCCACACTCATAGTCTATCATCCACCGGCGAAAAATGGTCAGATCCTTGGGTGAGCTATCTTCCCTGTATTTATCTAGCTCCGGATCTCTCCAGGACACAGTGTTTAGAGCCAATGCCTCCACTAGCACAAGATGGAGGCCGATGATCTCAACCGTTGCATCCGACGATCTGCGCGAAATACTGGAAGAGGGACTGAGCGACTCGGTCCTGGCACGGCGGATTATCAAGTATCAACTCAAATCATACGAGCAGTACATTTCCGCCCCGCGCAAATTTCCAGACCATCTGCCTTCCCTCGTAGATCTTGTGGCGGACAAGATCAAGGATTCAACGGATATATTGGACCGCATTCCCGATGTCATACTGTCTCGTCATATATGGGCCTGGCACAAGATATCCTACGCTATGCTCCGTAGTGCTTTAAATCGGCTATCGTCCGCCGACTCCGTGGAGCCTCCAAAGAAGCGACTGAAAGCAGAGACGACATCGACGGACGGGTCCAACGATGCGCTCAAAGATATTGATGAATGGTGAGTGCGCCGTTCATTCCCCGGCTGTAGCATCTCATCCATGGCAGGATTCTCATCCACGAGAAGTACATGGGAGATGGCGAGCGACTCGGGGATGACTGGCAGTGTGGTATCGTCACCTTTGCCGATGCAGAGATCGTATTTCCGAAATCCACTACGACCCCCAAAGCGCGGAAAATCCAGCGTCCCAAGAACCTCCCTGGATACACGGTCCTGGATGGCGAGCGCCGAAAGACGATCTACATTCAGCCCTCTGTTGCCGCGTTCAAAAGCACCTTTGACCGCATGTCGAACGGGCTGTTGAAGAATCTCAACTGGGATAATGTAGTCGTAGCAGGGGGTATCGTTCTCGGAGCTCTTCTGGCTGTGGATACCCCAACGGGCAAGGCACAAGCAGAGCATTGGGCGAACTCCGATATAGATGTATATATTCACGGCCTGACTCCCAAGAAGGCGAACGAGAAACTTCAGCACCTCTTCGCGACCTTCCGCGCCAACTTGCCGGCGGGAGCCCCCACCCTTGTCGTCCGAAATTCGAAAACAGTCACATTCTATTCGCGTTATCCGCTCCGTCGCATTCAGGTCGTGCTCAAGCTGGTAAAATCCCCCAAGGCGGTTCTCCTGAACTTTGACCTGGATATCTGCGCGATGGGTTGGGATGGGAGCGACCTGTGGATGTTGCCGCGTACTGCACGTGCCCTCGAAAGTAAGCTCATGCGTCTCAGATTGCTCGTGGTTTAATCCCGCCCACAGCTGGCTATAACGTCTTCACCATGAATCTAATCCAAGGTCATTATTTGTCTGAGCGGCGCGCAAGTCAAGAGCAGAGGTAAGCTTCTTGAAACGGGACTCGGCACGTAGTTGAATATGAGCTCTAGAGCGTTCAAATATGCTTATAAGGTTTCCCCCTCTGGGCTCACTGCGCTCCCCGGCTTTGCTGACAGTCCTCCTTACGACAGGGCTATGGGATACGCATACTACCTTCATAAGTCGCGTCCCTCGAGAAGTCACAAGCCAATCTCAACGACATATCCCGCGACGAAAAATTGTTTCGACATGGACGCGATCGTCGAATCGTCCCGTGCATTCACCGAGACGGTTATTGAAATGTGTAAGGACGGACAAACAGTTAGCCACTACGACCTGGATAATAAGCACCAGGTCAGCTCCGAGCCACAGGGGCGGAGCTCCTTGTCGAGCTTCAGCCTATTCATGCGCCATGTTGCGCTGTGGGACGTGGAACAACACGGGCACATTGAGTACGTGTTCAAACTTAATGCTCACAGCGCTGTTCGGGGACTGAAGTTCGTTGCAGAATCAATGAGTGGGCGTCGACCACATATGGCGACTTCCCAGAGACTGTGAGCATGTCTATATTTAATGGGGCTGCCGCGTTGATGCAACATATATAGATTTTAGCATACGATAACACTCCCAGGTGAGCTGCTCTCGCATCCACCCAACTTCAAGCATGACACCTTTGGCTTTCAGCTATACGTGGGGCGAAGATTTCAAGATCCCGGACTTCAAGCACCAAATCGACGTATTCAACCTACGTCAAATCACGGAATGGCTTGACGCAGACAACTACTTCATGGATAAACACGGGCTCGATGAGGACGGCGCCGAGTTTAAAGCCGCTGCGCGCCTGACCTATGGGCCCACGGTCGCAAAGATCCTGGACCGTGCACACGACGTTGTTCTGCCCGTTGTCCTTCCGCTCAACTTCGCCGTCTTCGCCAACAGCCTGATTGGCGAGGCACAGGAAGCCGCAGGCCTGAAGGTCCAGCATATCCTCACACCCGCAGTCAAAGGGCACGCACATCTTGTCGTTGATCCGGACTCCCTCGACACGGCGGACGGGTTATTCTTGTGGCGAATCGGCAAGGAGATGATGTGGCAGCAGCTCGATAGAAGGATTGACGAGTGGGTGTCCGCTCGCGTGCTCGCTGCCAGGCTGACCGCGCACCAGAATATTCGAGGCGCTCTATGCGTTCTACCGGGTGAATGACCGGCCCAATGGCGGGCATGTGGAGGAGCGGCTCATTGCAGAGCTGTCGCGGCGCGCAATTCGGCCAATCGTCGAGGACGAGTTTGAGGCATTTGCGAGGTGGATTGGGCGTCAGCCTATTTTTGTGCGCCGGTTCTACAACCACGTCGCTCCTTTTGACAGGATGGAGGGCCAGTCGGCCCAGTATCGCGACTCGGATTCCGAGAGAGAGTCGTCGGTCGAGTATGACTAGTTTTGTTTACCTTCTCGTCAAGTTCATAATTTTGTGTGTCCGTTTTTCTATGACTGGCGGGTTCCTCCAACTGTAATAATATTGAGGAAGATGGGCTATGAGTGCGAACGGCGCGACAACCCGATCGCGAAAAGGTACAACACAGTTGAAGCTATTAGACCAGGCAAAAATCTTCTCTAACATCGCACCTCCGACGTTTAGACGAGCGTCCAGCCTTCGCCTTACTCTCGACCTTGAACCCCCGCCTCTTCCCCCTCCTCAACTTGCGCCACATGCCCTTCGCACGCACTAGCTCCCCCGCGACCTTGAACTCCTCCTCAAACTCCGCCTCCAGCCGCTCGAGATCCCACTCCCACATATCCTCGAGATAGTAGTAGCTGTCGCGCCAGTCGCCGCAGCTCGAGCAGTAGGAGATGGGCGCGGGCACGTGCTCGAATTCCACGGCGCGCAGGTCGAGGGCGTCGACGTAGAAGCCGGGACCGGGGTAGCCGTCCATGAGCGCGGCGGAGGGGGCGCCGTCCAGCCACCGCACGCTCGTCGCGGGGTGAATGTCACCGGCAAGGGAGGCGCAGGGCGCCCACGGAGGCAGCGTCAACTGTGCGATGCGGGTGTGCGCGCCGGGGGAGGCGCGCAGCGCGACGAAGGGCGCAAGCCACTCCGATTTGGCCACCCCTTCTAGGGTCTCCACCGTCAGCACGCCCAGGGCCGGCCAGGGGAGCTCGGCGTCGGGACGCGGGGCCAGTAGGTGGTGGTTCCCGGTGGTGCAGACGAGCTGGAGGGCGGTGATCCCGGGGCTGAAGGCCTGGATGAACGCGAGCCCGCTCGCGCTGAAGCCGACGTCCTCGAGGCGCAGAGTGCGCAGATGCGGGAACAGCGCGTCCTCCCATTGTTCTGGCACCCGAATCGCGTCATTCTCAGTGAATCCACCCAAAATCTCGAGGTATTCGAGATTGGGGAGCGAGAACATGTTGGTGAGGGATTGAAAGCCCGCGGAGGGAGGGAAGTAGTTTGTGGGGTACAGGGACGCGCTGAAGCTGACGGCAAACGATCTGATGGTGGGAGCCTCGATGGGATGCGACGGATCTGTGGGCGCAGTCCTGGGCGAGAAATTCCGGAGGACGAGCGTCGTGAGCGTCGACGTTGGTTCAAACATCTGGCGGAACTCTAAAGAGTTGAGGTTGAAAGTCATGCTGACGTCGATATCAAGGCTCTGCAGAGCCTTGAACCCCGCAAACCCGTCGAGGTTCATCGAGCCGTTCACTCTGAGCGAACGAAACGACGGGTTACCAAAGAGCTCGGACAGGGACGAGATGTCACTGTACCAGCGAGAAGACCCCAGCCCCGAGAAATGGACCGATTGGAGCCTGCATGCGGCACCCGGCGAGCGCGCCAGATACTCGCAGAATTCGGAGCCCTGGTCGAGATAACCGCGTAAGGAAACCCCACGCCAGCGCCCAATATGAGCACCCAGCATCGTCAGAGCCCTGCTTAACGGTATGGGCGCGGGGAAACACGGTGTCCCATCGCGGTATAGATATGACTCGAGGTTGATGCTGATATCGAGGGGCTGCGCTCGAGAGCGTCGTAAGAACACAGGGACCCAGATCCAGGAACGCGAGCGGTGGGAGATACAGATTGTTGTCCAGAGTTCCGGGGAGCCCAGGACGACGTTGCGCCACCGTTGGCTGACGCGCCCCGCTGCGACAGGTAATGGTAACCTCGCCCGCGGATCCGCCGGGAGGTCTGCGACTAGTTTCAGGATAAGGGCCAGGACTTCATCGGGGAGGTCATCGATGGTGGACTGGGGCAAAAAGCTCATGGAGTGAGTGAGGGCATCGGCGCTGTTTATAAGGTCGGACAAAGGTCGGATGAGAGCGGATGACTGAAAATGATTTGGAAGTTGCAGATGGGCGGTGCTCGGTGCCGAGAACGCATGTGACCGGCCCGGGAGAACGCCGCGGCATGTGCCCGCGGCGCGTATACAACACGTCAACAACGAGCACCGCCACCGAGATCAATCCACATCGCGATCGGGGTGCTTCACCCCTGAAAAGCGAAGCTTACATGTGTTGGAATAGAATCCCCTTGAGTACAAGGCAAGTCACACGCAGAAGGCGGAACTGGGTCCCCATTAACTATTGTATCCTCCTCGGACACTAACGTATTGCCGCCTCGTCGAAGCACGTACGTCTTGAAGTCCACTGAGCTCGCTGGAGATAAGAGACTTTGAAATTTTCAGCAGTATAGTTTTAACTATAGTGCTAACACTCCGATACTTTTCGATGGCTATAACTTGGGGTGTGGGGCAGGCTCAGTCGGGAGTCTCGACTCCAAAATCAGGCTCGGCCAGGAGTTGAAACTTGTACAACTCGGGCCAAGTCAGGACTATAAAATAATGAGAGCTGGGCTCGGTCATTACACGAAAGTCGGGCTCAGTCGGAAGTTAAATTGGACTCGGTCAGGCCTTGGTTTCGGAAGACTTGCATGAGCTATATTTTTCGAGAACGCAGGGTATGATCCTGATTTTACAGCTGCTCAGAACTCACATGTATCATACAGGTACCGAAATGCACTGGCTCAGGGAGGACCCATCAATGTGGTGGATCTCCACGACCTTCCAGCCCCCCCTTTCCGCCAGCCGTACGAAATGCCCCAGAGTTCGTTCCTGGCAGTTGCCGAGGACAAACATCTAAAGGTACAATGATTCAACGTCGAAAAACCAACAATCGGAGATGCCTACCTGGAAATCGAGCCAGTACTTCATATTGCTCGCTGCTCCCATATTCGGGAGGAGCGGGGCTGGCGCGGAAGGGCGTCGGGCTCCGGGAATGGTGTCTGTGATGCAGGTGTCGCCGCAGGTATAAGGTAAGATGATGTCCAGCGTCACCAGTTTCGTGTCGGGTGTGGCGGCCGCACGTAGATTTCTGAGGATCTCGACAGCGGGTGCATCAGCCCAGTCGTGCATGATCCAGCGTAACAGAAAGACGGAAACGTTTGACCGGGGCTGCGCCGAAAAGAAATCATGGACTGGAAGATCACAGTGAGATTATCTCGGGAAAATTAATGCCACTGACGGACCTTCGAGCTTTACGCGTCCGGTCTGAAGCATCTCTGGGCACACATCCGCCCAGTACTGTCCCCATTATTTTCTCTCCCTCGGACGGTGAATTGACTCACTGTTTTCGCATCCTCAATGACCGAGGATCGGTCCTGCACGACCAATTTAACACGGGGGACGGCCTTGGCTATCACGAATGCAATCGATCCGACCCCGCCGCCCAGATCGACGATGACTGAATCCGCGGGGAGCTCCGCCCATTTGAATCCTTGAAACTAAGGTTTCATTCGCAACGATCAGCTTCAAGACTCACTGCTCACCCTTGAGAATGGCCTCCGGTGGCTCTAGCTTCGTGCTGCAGGCCATAGCAAACGAAAAGCGCCTCTTCAGGTGTGCGTTTTCGGGCAGATCGTACCAGTCGAACAGGAATGTGTCCGTTTTGGCGGCGACGTTCCACGGCGAGTCGGTCGCTTTCATCGAGTGCGCAGTGGCCGGGTCTGTGAACGCCTCGGTCAGGTAGGCGGAGCCCTTGAACGCCTCGTCGGTGCTGGGAATATGGCTCGAGTTAGTGAGTATGGGAAGGAGAGGTCGGTTGACGCACTGCATCAACAAAAGCGCCGAAATTCCGGACGTATTAACATGTCGGAGGTGTGGACTGGTTCATAAGATTTCTGAGTTCTCGTTGTAATTGCAGCTGGAATCGGCTTACCTTTCTTGTAATTCAACGACCGACTTCCCAGAGGCAAGGACGGACGAAAGGCGATTGGAACAGAACACGTCGGGGCGCAGTTCGGTGAATATGTGGTGGTTTGCGAGAAGCCGAAGAATTCGTGCTGCGCAGATAAAAACATCAACGCATAGATGGTAAGACCTATAAGCGTACCTGCTTTTACAGGATCGGTATGGTTCCTTTCCGCGATATCGTTCACATGAATACCCTGTACGCCCTGAATCAGTGCGCAGAACGCTGCTGAAAAATGGCCGTACGCACCCGACCCCCAGCCTCTTCGATTATCTCGACCATATTGCTTTCAACTGCCGCCCGCATGCACGAAGGAAGATGAAACTGGGTGAGAGTCAGATGGAACCACAGCAGGTTTGTGGAAGATTTACCAGCAAGCTATCCTCCATGACAGTTTGAACTGGAGAGCGCACCATCGCAATAAGCTGAGACGCAGCCGCAACAATGTGGGATGTCGCGGTCAGCACATCGCGTTCTAGCAGAACGGCCTCTGCTTTGCTTGTCGGATCGAATGGATCTGTGAGGGCCGGAAACTCGACACATTCAGCGTCCAATCGAGCCTCGATGGTCTCTATGGACGCGAGGATGAGGTCGCCGAGAAGACGTAGCTGCGACTTGGATGGCATTGGGGAGGAGATCGTGGGACAGCATGCCTGGTGCAGTTTATGTACATTCTGCAACGTGTTTGCAGACCGAGATGAGATAAGAGGCGGCGGCGGAATTGGGTTCATGCGGAGTCGAGGGACAAAGAAGACCTTGGAGAGAAATCCACGCAACTTATCAGAAACAGGAGGATGCCGAGCGGAGATCAATGAACCCGGGCATAAATGAAACTGGAAGGGAAACTCGTAGGAACGCAATCAAGATGGACGATAGCTCTTGGCTTGTGCACTGGGATTTATCAGGATAAATTGTCGGGCATACCATCGGAAATAAGCTTATTTGCGAGTCGTGCGAGGACGCCCCAAGTGAGGTTGCGCGAGAGGGAGAGAGACTGGTTTGTGGACTTGCAGTAGGGTCATGGTGGATGGAGATAGCGGTATAACTATGGCGGCCGGAGGGATTGTTTCGGCAGGAGGAAAATTACAAAGTCTGAAATGGCAAGAGTCAGGGTTACTTGCACCAACACAGTAAGGTAGGACCGAAGTGTTGGGATTGCACCCATACCATTAATTTCACAGGGACACCGACGGGATAGCGAGAACCAAGGACATCACGGTGGCTTTCCGCCATACTTCATCCTTCTCCCGCGAGCAGTGTCGATGAAGGTCATTGGATGGAAGAACTTGAAGCACCGTGACTGATGTCCCTTAATTTCCAGGGACTGGGCGTGAGGAAAGTCAGAAATGGTTTGACAGGGTTTGACGCAGATGGCCTCCCAGATTTCGCACGGAATCGGGCCGTCGTGCAGTGCCTGGAATAATTTTAATCCCGATTGGGACTATTCTCTGACACATGATTGGCTGCTGGCTGGGCATTCCCAGCATCATTTTTAGTCCGGATTGGGATTTAGTCTCCATTGAGCACTAAATCGGCCTGCGCAGGACCCCTGATTATACGGTCGAAGGCCAGGTCAAAAAAATCTGGGATCCTCCAATTTTTGTCCGCGGCGGTTTGCGCGCGTTTTTGAGGGTCTTTGTACGCGCCGACTTTTGTCCGCGGCGGTTTGCGCGCGTTTTTGAGGGTCTTTGTACGCGCCGACCCTAGCCGAGGGTGACATAATCGCCCTAAAATGGTAATTCCCCCTTCCCACGACCCAGAAAATCGTCAAATTTTCCCTCCGGTACACTTTCCTGCTGTTTTGGGGCAAGCCATCACAGATGCGCGGCATTTCATCAAGTTTCATCCCGGAAGGATATGATTTGATAGCTTTTAGGTCCTCAAAGTTGACCGAGCTTAGTAATTTTTTGTCCGCGCGCCCGACTTGCGCCCGACCTAGGATTTTCGCTCCCTGGACCCCATTTTTGTTCGCGCTGGGCCTATATTTGAGGCTCAAAATCTCAAAATCTTGTCCGCGCCCAGACGGTCCTGCCTGCGCTCCGTTCCCTGCGGGCATATCACTTCACAAGCCGGTTGCCGTTATGGTTGCATTATGGCCAGAATTTCTTGTATAGCGATAGGCTCCATGGTGAACGCTCGGATCATACTAGCCGAGAATGCAGCTGCGCTACCGTATGAGGCCGAAACTCTCCGTACCTTCTTCATTCCCCGTCTCCATAAACCCTCTCAGTCCCAATGATATTCATTGATTGACTCGCATCAGCCGCACATGGGGCAAGCGGGTGACACGGGCGACCGGAACGCGATCACGATCCACGTCAATGGTGTCGCTTGGAAGAGGTTTTCTGAACCAACTTGTGCATGTCTCTCTGGGCGCTCCTTCTCGTATAAATTTTGGAAAGACTAATGTAGATTTACAGACATGTCTAAGGTATACCAAGCAGGACAAAACCCAGGGAGGCCACAGCAAATAAGTTAATTCGTTCAAGCGCGCGGCACAGAGAAGTCATTATTACACATAAAGAAAGGGCTCGTCAAATTGACTACTTGGAGGTGAACTGCAAAATATGGGTCAGTATCTTGCAAGCGACTGAAATAGCAGAGGACGCACGTAAGCGCAGTCGTCGAGCGAGCCGTGCTGGGCGATGGGGACGATCACAGGCTGGTGGTTCGAGCTCGAGTTTATCGAGCACATACGGTAAGTACCGGCCGGGATACCCTGCGCGACGAACACGGAGAGCTCGCCGTTGACGGCAGGTGCGTCGACTCCCTTGAAGAAGAAGAACTTTCTTGGGTCGGTGGGGAGGATCTGGTCGAGGGCCGTCAGAGCCTCAATGACCTGGGCGGGGTGTCAGCACGAGGTCGTGGTCGAGAGTGCGAGCGACGCACGATATGGCTATGCCCGATGATGATGCCGTCGGCGTCGAGGGTCTGCGGCGCCGCGAAATACGTCTTCTGCGCGTTGGTGAAGACACCGGTGTGGAAGTTGGCAACGTTGAGCGAAGCGTTGAAGGGGACGTTTGCGTTGATGGTGTCGCCGTTACGGGGGAAGTTGAACTTGGCCGAGGGCATCTTGTCCGAAGACGGAATGAGGCCTGGGGTTTATTAGTATTCGATCCGTTACAGTGAACGAACATTCAAATACCGCTGGAAAAAGAAATCAGAACAGGGTATGCGAGAGAAAGAATGCCGTGCTCACATAGGGGTCGGATTGCAGCTACCTCCAGTTATCTGCCCTCCGTTCGTGAGGGGCGTCTTCGGGAGGGTGAGAGCACAGAAGTTGATGTAGTTGCTGGAATAAAATAAGAACATAGGACTTTTTAAAAAAGACAGAGGTCTGAGCGTACTTTGTGCTCGTCGACGACGCGGTCTGCCCAGCCACCGGGGGGTTCTGGCCATCGTCGGTAAAATTGGTACAGATCACAGAGGGATCGAGGGCTGTGGACTACCGGTCAGTGATCGGGATGTCGATGTTTAGAAAGCGACTCACTCAACGATTTCTGAAGGTCACCTCCCGCTCCTCCAGCCGGAGGTACGGCCTTAAAAAGAATATGAGAAAGGGCGAACAATGATACATTGGACTGGGAGCTCACTGCAGCACCGCCTTGAGCACCGTTGTTTCCTGCAGCCTGAAAACGATGTGAGCAGGGAATGCATTAGCAGGGGACGTTAAGGACTCACTGCTGCAGTTGCATTTCCGGCAGCTCCACCAGCCCCCCCGGCCGCAGCTCCCGCAGCTGCTCCAGTGCCGGCAGCGACCGCAGTCTTCCCACCCTGCTGGCCACCCTTCTGTGCGCCCTGCTGGCCACCCTGTTTACCGCCCTTCTTCCCACCCTTCCCGCCCTTCTTGCCACCCTTTCCCTTCCTCCCGCCTCGAAATTGCTGCCGGGCATACAGCTGGCCAGCCGCTCTCGCTTCCGCGGCCGAAGATTCACTAAGCACCGTCAATGGGAGATTGAGGAGAACGAGAACTAAGAGACGACGTACATGTCTCTGCTGACCGCGTTGACATTTGAACTGGACCGCGATGAATACAGCAATTAGCGGAGGCGATTGAAGTCATACCGGATCATAACAGGAGTGGCCGCGGTCGACATGGCGAGCGCCAACGTGAAGAGGAGTCCAATCGAGTAGGAATGCATCTTGAGTAACGTTTATTTGCGTGTGGCGTGTAATGAAAGTGTAGAGTTGGGTAAAATGAAAGACACCAGGTCGACCTCGAAAGAAAGGAAAGGTTGAACGATCTCGGATCGCAAAGAAGAATAAAATGCAGGAGCGGGGGAACAAAAAAGACCGAGGGATCCAAGAGCGGGTCCGCAGATTAAATATTAGGGTCTGTGGCACTGCCCATCAATTTTATCAGCGCTCACAGACGAAACGGCTACTGACAGGATACGCCCGCGATATTTTTACTCTTGGATACGCCAAGGATACAGGACGGTAGCCGTATCTGTGGCTGTAGGAGGAACCAATCGGATGTCCTGACGGACTGATGTGGAAGAATGCGCTTACGAGCTTCTTCCGGAAGTGAATGGGCTGTACACGGACAACACGGACAACACGTCAGACTTCGGGCGGAGTCTGATGAATGAGCGCTGCTTCCGATGGTGTGATATTACTTACCAAAACCTACTGTCGACGTTGAGTTGGTGAAATCTTGCGGATGCCGCGAAGAGGAAGATAAACACACAAATTTGGACAATTTTTCGATCAGCGCGGAGTAATCCTGACGATGGATTGGTGTTTGCAGGAGAAGTTAAACAAGCTGTTTGCGTCCACTCCCGACCGGTATCGCTAGGCAGCCCTCCATCGTATGCAGTTTCTGAGCTTTGATCATCGCAATTTGCTGGCAGGATTAACATCATAGGACAGCCACACGGCAATCGCTATTGTTGAGTTGCCATCGGGCCGATCACCTCTCAAGTTGCCGGCTGCTGTACGACTACGGTTACTGGCTACTGGCCACTGGCAGGACTACATACGTCGTATTCTCAACGGTTGCAATTTTGTTTTTTTCCTACAATTTTCAAGTGTGGAGAAATAAAAGTTGAGACACCCCATCATACTTCCCCATTTGTCTTGGCCCGCCAATATTCTAATTATTTCTATGACCACACTGAACCTCAATAGGCTCGCGAGGAAGAATGCAACCCGAAGCTGCGGCCCACGTTAAGAGCGTCTCTCCTCACGGGAGTCCATCTGTCGAACAAGTCAGCGCGTTACTCCCGCTCTTTTCCGACTTTCTGGGTCATCTACCGTGCTCCTGTCCATCAGCAGGCCTTTTCAGCCCGAAGAATCTAGCGGCCGGCTCACTGGCGCCCGAGCCCCCTTCTATACAGCACATTCCCCGCCCCTAAGCGCCACTCATTTCCCACCCCTTTCAAATTTGCGCAAGCAGCCTGGCTCAACCTTATGCGCAGATGAGTTGAGACATTCAAAGGTGAATGCACGTCTGTTTCATCCCCGTTCTGACGGAGTGTACACACGTGGGCGCATCACAGGTTGCCGCGGATCTTCTCATCTGTCCCATCTCAAACAGTCCGTGTTCCATGAGTTCCGTGCCAAGCTTTTGCGGGGAACAACCTGAGCCGAAGGCACAATAGGGAATAATGGGCGAATTCACCTTGCACTCCGTCCTCTGGCTCCGATTATCTCGCGCAAAAATCGGTTGGAGCTCTTAATGTGTTTTTCTCTAAGAAACGTCCGGCCACGTAAAAGATCATTGGCGACAACAGCGGCTGAGGAATACGATTCGGGGCACCAGCAACACGCCCATCCTCGGGGATTTCATCATGCCTTCATGCCGGCAGACGTGAGTTGTGGACACACATCGACGACACCCGACTCAGCCGCATCTACGAATCCCGACTCATCCAGATAGTGGCCGCATGCTCAATTTCCGAAATACTGTAACTCTTGACACCGCGTGTCGCCTCTATGGTATCCGTTGCGACTTCCAGCGCGTATCAAGTCCGTCGTTGGGTGTATCTCTCCCACCTACCCAAGCACGGCCTATGTAATACTGGGATTTTGACGCCGTGTCTCGCCTCTATGGGTTAAGCAGAGTACGACGCGTGTCCTGATAGCGACATCTCCCGCATCACCCTACGGCGGGAAATGTACGTCCGCAGACATGAGTTGCGGGAACACATCTAAGTATGACTCTCGACTCATCTATCCACATACTGAAAAGGAACTCCGGAATAGTGGAAGTCCTGATACCACCTCTCGCCTCTATGGAGCGTGTCTGCGCGTTGGGGCTGCATGAAGTGCCCGGGGGAAGGGTCTGGAGACATGGTCTGGGCGTTGGGTCCGGGGACAAGGCCCGGGGACGGTGGCTAAGCATTACTGCTGGATAAAGGGTGGGGGAGAGCGGCGCTGCGTTCGGGTTCGTTTACTCAAGGGAAGGATGGCTGATTCAGAATATCGGAGACATGGAAGACGTGGACAGAATTGAATTCAAAAGGATGGGTTCAGTCAATGGGTAGATCGTAGGGGCGGCGTTGACGGAAGCGTTCGCGTGCGTCTAGTTATCGTGCATGCGATTGACGGACAGAGCCCAGTATGCGTAGACGTGGATGAGCGCGACTGGCATAGGGCATCAAATTTTCAAATCGTACGTATTACGCCCATGGGCGTAAGAAATACGCCGTATTTTTCTCACGATACGGGTCAAGCCGTACGCCTGGGTCTCAATTACTGAGCCGAACGGGATGGGACCCGTACATACCGTGCGTTTACGCCGTAACTTACGGGTTAGGCAAGTGGGAACTAAATCGGATCAAATGCACCTTATTTTGACTTTGAAAATCAAATAGGCAAGTTGCATGGTCGTCAAATAACAAAATCTTCTCGAAAAACGCGAAACCCACTCATAATTTTATCAGATGAGTTGTAAGCACTTGGTTTGCCGGCCGGCTCGACGTCGATGTCACCAATAAAAGTGTTTGCCCATTACAGATGTTCGGCAAAGAGGCTTATAGGTAAGAGCCCATCGGCCTCTTGGCATCGTCGGCAAGTTGACTTTGTTGCTGATCTTGATTATCCGTCTTTTACACGTAAACGGCCGGTTACGGGACCCCGTTTACGGCTCAACCGATACCGTTTTACGGGACATATTTCCGTAAAAATACGGGACGGTTTGATGCCCTAGGCTGGCAGCCAAGTAGAGGCGTGGATGGAATTTCAGATTTGAATGACGTGGCCGGGCTGCGGATGAAGCCTGGCGGGAGACCCATGCGATGGACGAGAGGAATGAAAGGAGCCAAGAAGAAATCCGCAAGCAGAGCGTAGACCGGCGGGATCGTGGCGGGCGGGATGTCACAGACAGTCACGCGCGTGATGGCTGTGACGGCGGTTCTTAGCGCAATACCCGGTCCCCCCCGATACACCCGCGTTCACACCCGAAACCAAAATGATCCAAAGATGTTCCATATCCTCCGGTGGGCCGTTTCCGAGCGCAACCCGGTCTCCCCCGATACCCACCCGCGCTCCCCCGAGACCCTTGTTACGGGGCACAAGGGGGGCGCGCAATCGGGGGAAGCCGGTTGCCGGTTCCAAACAACCATACAGACTCAGCTCCGTATGCATTTTCCCTGTTCCTCTTGTTCCGTGTAGTGGGGATGATTGGTTGGAGGTGGGAGTCGAGGGTGGCCCTCTTTGGCGTTGCTTGGCGGAAGCATTGGATCAGTGATGACATTAGATAATCCATCCTCTCCTTGTTTCCACTTCCACGAGCGCTTTGCTGTAAGATCCTCCGTCTGCACCGTAGCTCAGGAAACTTTCACAAAAGGGAGAGATATAAAAACGCCGTCTGCAATGTTAGCAGGAGGACCGTCACGCGCGCCTATTACGTGCTCATCTGGCCTTTCTTGGGTTTCTTGGTAATTCTCTCTTATATGCTATCGCTTGCAATGTAACTTTGCCCTTTGCCCCTTGTATCTTTCCCTTGCGTATCTGGTCCCTTTAATTTCTCTCTTCTCGCACTAATTAACACTTGCTGCTGTAGTACTTAATCTTGTATCTTCGACGCCTTCGAAGATAGGGTTGGGAGCCGACTTCTAGCGTGACCTGCCAGGTGACCTGAGTTTTAACATGCAAAACAGTCCCGCAGGGCTGGTTTACTCGATCTCGAATGCGGCTGACTACCAGCTTGAAAGTGCGGACCGCGGCCGCCTTGATTTTTAGCCAACTCTCTGTCAGCCTCTTACCACATATTGGACCTGGCCTCTCCCGGGTTCCCTCTAAACCTAACTATCATCACTCCCACCGATTGTTTCGATGGCACCCACAACACCACAAGTCTCTCATTCCTTTGGTGCCGGCCAAAGCTGGGAATCTCAACTCGTCTGTCTATCAATCATCTTTGGCCTCGCGTTCTTCTATTCCTTGTGCTGTCATCTATACGCGACAGGCGGCTGGGCTAAGAGGCCTGCAGTTGACCTGGAGGCTCTCGGTACGGCGATATTCACCATTTTCATCCGTGTTCTAATCGAATCCAACGCTATCCGTAGAGCGCTCCATTGGGAACACCACCCATAAAACCGACCGTCGTTGAAGCTTGAAGAGCTGTGTTGCAGGGCGGGGTGCATCTGATCGAACATTCTGCATCTCATGTATCCAGATCTGAATGCGATGTGGCCAAACTTGAACTTGTCTCCCGTTTACTACCCTGTGCTCCTGGTCCAGACTTGCTGGAGACGTTCCTGAAAAATTGATTGTCTCTTCGTCCCAGGCTCTTTCTAAGGCTTCAGGCCCTCTATGCTTCAGATTTTAATTTTATCTTCCCTCTTGTTTTGCGGGTTTGAACTAATATTTTGACATCTCGGCAACCTAGGGGAATGGCTCTCACGATTGATAACAGCCGGGTAAATTCGTATCCTGTCTGTTTTAATCAAGCCCTTGCGCTTGCGTTCAAACATCGACAGACATACTCCTTGGCTCGTGGAGCTCTTGCGCTACGACGGGTATTCAGGGAAGAGGTTCAGCTTTGTCCGAATCCCGAGGATCTTCCACCGGGTGTGAATCGAAGCCTCCAGTGATTGATAACATCACCACGTTCATGATGACTGTGGCAAACGCATTCTGTCTTCCTTCCCTCATGTCTCTCTCGACGAGCACAAACGGTCCCGGTCAATACAGCAGGGAGAACAAATATCTGATCAACCCGACGCCCTGGAATTTCGAAAATAATGAGCGACTCAAACCTGTTCCTGGCAGACCTGTTCTTCCCATAAAGTGAGTTCTACCATCCTTGGATCCTATGGTTTCTGGCTCTCAATGCCTCGCCCTCTTCCAGTCGACGCTTACGTGCCTTGAACCCCACTGGGCGTGCGATCTGTCGACTAATGACGCAGCACAAGTGGGAAGTCCCCGACCTCGCATACATTTTCAATATACCACAGAGCTCAATCTTGAAAGCGGTCAACAATTCCTATGATCCTCCCGACGATTTATCCGAGGATTATGACCTTGTTGGACCCGAGTTCCGACAGAAATTCCCACCAAAATCACCGCAGGTAAGTCCTCACTTACGTCTTTATGAACCCACTATATAATACACTTTCAGCAGCGGGGCCCCGTACCACCGACACCCGGCCCATCGACAGCCTTCAAAAGAGAACACAGTGTGATCTACATCCTCGATTCCGACGACGAGAACGACGTCGGTAGCACCCAGCACGAATTGGCAGGAATTTACAGGGAGAACCAGGTGAGTCGATGTTCTGCAGGAATTATGCCAGTCTCTAACTCGACCCACCAATGAGATGGACGCGAAGGAAGAGAGCCTCGACCAGCTGGAGAGCTCGGATGATGAACTCCAGGTATGTCTTCTCTGTGAAACAGTGCACTTTATTCACTGTGCCAGCAGCCTCTCAATTCGACTAGCAAGGCTCCTGGATCTGTCAATAGAACACCGATTAGCTTGCATCCGAATGACGGCCAGGTATATCGCTCCATCTCCCATTGATTTTGTGTCCTAATATTTTCCAGGAAGGACCGTGGGAGGCGTCGTCCAGGGTCATACGCGAAGTACCGCCCGCTCAAGATCGACTTGGCCCCTCTCGAATCAAGCTTACCATCAAATTACCTCACCGGGTGCGACGGCTCCTACTCATACGAAGCAAATTGGAGGCTGATAAATGTTTTAGGCGGAACCTGGTACTACTGAGGCCCAACACAGGTCTCCTGTTTCTCCGAACACAAACCAAGTAAGTAGCTTCAGCGTTGATCCATCCTTCCAGTTCCGATTCGGTTCATCAGGGAAGCATGTCAAATACTCGTCATAAAAGGGCGCACGACGAGAGTTCGGTCTCGGGGCCGTCCACTAGCCAAGTAAGTGTCCTGGAAATATTTACCTCCACGACCTCATACTTCCGCGATCTGATTCATATATTTTCAGGCATCGGCATCCGCCTCGCCTTTCCGCAGTAAACGCTCGCGGCGAGACGAAAGTGAGACGCGGTCGGTGAGTGATCCCCAACGTAATGCCCTTCCTTGTTGAACCTGGTCAATCGCAATGTAGTCGTACCGCAGCAATCCCATGCACGGAGCACTCAGGCTTCTCATTCCTGATTCTTCCGTACGGCTCATTCTAGTTCTCGTTTTTACTTTCTGATTATATCTCATCAGCAGTCTCAGAACACGTCATCGGCCCCCGCCGTCGCGTCGAACATCCAACGCTCCAACCATTCCGTGCGTATCCCAATCACAGTTCCTGCCACGATACTCATCTCGATTTTAAAGCGGGCGCCGGAAATTCCCTTCTCTCCGCAGAGAACGGCCCCGCTCCCCGCGCGCGTTCCTGTTACAGCGCCCTCCACCACTGCTCTCACCAGCACCTCTCACTCTGAGTTGGACGTATTCCTCCAGAACGTCATGGGAATGGATTTCTCCGTCCATCGCGAGCTCTTGCTCGCGCAGGGCCTTGACATGGCCCGGATGCGGACCATGGCGAGGTGGAAACAAGAGTCCCGCCAGAGATTTCTCCTTCGGTTGCTGGAGGACGGCGAGGCCCTTCTACGGGGGAAGAAAGGGCTATCACTGTTCGAGATCATGTCGCTGGAATCTGTGATTGGGGAACTGGGGATGTAATAGTATTTATACACGTCCGAACTGGCGCCGGGTCTAGAAACCCAGGGAGCCGTACGTTCAGTATGCCTAGTTCTGTATACCTTCTGTTCAAGTTCCTATTCTTGTGTCTTGTGTCCGATGTCTCGCAAGTGTTAAGTAAGATCGACTATAAGTACATAATGGAGAAAGCTGAGACTGCCGAGTCTTATGCGACCGAGAAATCCAGGCTCAGATCATGTGCACGATTCTTGAAGGCGCGTCTCCCCGCCCTCAATTTTCGGGCCACATTATCCGCCCTCAAGTCACGTCTCCTCTGCTTCCGCAATTCCCTCAACATCCTCCTTGCCCTCACCAGCTCGCCCGCCATCTTCAGCGCATCTGCAATCTCATCCTCCAGCCGCTCGAGATCCTGCACCACCTCCCAGTCGTAGTCGTAGTAAAATCTGTACTGGTCGCATCCGCAGGGACAGTCGAGCTGCGGGGGCTCGACGTACCCGAGGTCCACGACGTGCCCGTCGAGCTCGTCCACGTAAAACCCGGGCCCGCAGACGCCGTCCATGAGCGCGGACAACCGCCCGTCGCGCAGCCAGCGCAAGGTGAGCGGTGGTTCAAACGGGAGGGCTTGATGGTCGGCGGGAAGGGGGACGAGTGTGAGTTCCGTGATGCGCATGCTATTGCCTAGCGCAGCGCGCGCCGCGAGGGAAGGGCCGAGCCACGCGGGCTCTGGGACGCCATCCCGCGTCTCGACTGTGAGCTTGCGCAATGCCGGCCACTGATCACCCGCCGCCAACAGATGGTGCTCGCCGCTCGTGCATATAAGTTCCAGCGCAGTTATCTCGTGGCTGAAGGACTGGATGAGGGCGAGGCCCGCGCGGCCAAGGCCGACGTCCTCGAGACGCAAGGTGCGCAGGTGTGAGGGGGGCTTCCCAGTCTGGCGGTACGCGGATGCGGAGGTCCTCGACATGTGCACCAGCAAATCCGCCAATGATCTCGAGACGCTCGAGATTCGGCATGATGAAGGTGTCGGTGATGGTTTCGAGCCCGTTGGAGGTGTGGTCGAACCCGTGCTTGTATCCGTGGCAGTAAAACGCCGCGCTGAAGCTGACAGCAAGCGACCGGATGGTGGGGGCATAGATGGTTTCACAAGCGGAGACGGTTTTCGGGAACATGTTGCGAATGACGAGGGTCCTGAGAGCTGACCCTGGCCCAAATATCTCGCGCAAGTACCGAGGGTCAAAGTCAGCCAGTCCCACGAGATCGATGTCTAGATTTTGGACAGTGGAAAACCGTCGCGACGCGGTGCGGCACCATGCGGCGTTCACCCTCAGGGAGCGCAAATAGTAAATCCCAACGAGGCTCGGGAGCTCGTGGAGCACCGGCAAATCGTTCTGGTTGAGATCCCAGGGATCCACGAGAGAAAAAGGGGTCAATTCGACCCGAGAGGCGGCACCTAGGACTCGGAGACCACGAAGAAAGTTGAAGAATTCATTCAGCTGCGCTGCCCATCCGCGGACGGCAATCGCCCGCCAGCGCCCTACATGGGGCCCAACAATCGCGAGCGCCCTCCCCATACGAATGTGCGGAGGGTACGGATCCTGTCCCTTTCTGTACACGCAAACGCCCTCGGGTTGGTAGGCGTAGGACTCGAGGTTAACGCTGATGTCGAGCAGCCGCGATTGGCAGCGCCTGACGAACAGCGCCGCCCAGCCCCAGGAGCACGACATGTGCGAGATGCGGATATTCGTCCAGAGCTCCGGGAGCGCGAACACGAGGGCGCGCCAACGCCAGCTGACGCGGCTGGCCGCGATGGGGAACGGCGGGCGCCTGTCCCACGAGGGCGCTGGCGCGTCCGCCAAAGATTACGGCGAGGACGTCATCTGAGAGGGTATCGACGGTGGCTTCGGGGACCCAGTCTATGAGCTACCACGGTCGTCGACGCCCCGATATACTGAACAAAATGATGCGAGATGAGTCAAAATCCATCTCGGGGCCGCGATTGAGATGGTGCAAGGCGATCATCAGATCCTCCATCCAACCTCCATTGAGAACCGCTCTTGCTTGCTCTGGCGCTGCGAGGCGCCAAGACGCCAGTGCTCCATTGACGTAGGGATCAAGTGGTTACATATGGACGTGGTAGCGCTGACTCAATGCGCCAGGAATATTGATATTCAAGCAGGTCGTGCCTATGATTTTCGTCCGACGGCATTGGTGAGAGGAGCCACGCGGAGATGTCTTTTGCCATTTCGCGGGGCTCAAGTTAAAATCCCGACGCGACGCGTTACTTAGCAGCTCCCTAGGAGAAATCTATGCTGGCCACCCGGAGATGCAGCTCGCGATGCATCTGGAGCGCCGCCGAAGTACAAGGGCGTATGAGCGAAGACTGATAGCCAGGAGGATGAGGAAAGGAGTGGACGTGGCAGTCGAGGAATGACAAATCAGGTCGGTAAACCATCGGGGAGCAACTACACAATAAGCCAACGAACAAGCCTCTCAACGCGGAGTAAACTTATACTTCGCACTCGCGTTGCGCTCCACCAACGACGGCCACATCCAGTACAGCAGGTGCGCAGGGCCCATCGCCCAGGGCATGAAGACGTTCTTCTCCCCGCGCTCGACCGCGCGCACGCACCGCCGCGCCACCGCCGCGCGCTTCAAGCCTGTCTTGTTCGGGTCCGCCTCACGCACGGTGCCGCCGTCGACGGCGGAGGCGCGGAAGTCGCCCTCGACGGTGCTGGGGAGGACCTGCGTGAAGGCGATGGCGGGGTGCTCGATTGCGAGCGCCTGGTAGAGGTGCAGGGAGGCGGCTTTGGTCGAGGCATAGAGGGTGCGCGTCGGCGCGGGGATGGCGGAAGCGAGCGAGTTGAGGAGGAGAATGGAGGGGTGGGGGGATTTGGCTTCGAGGAGGGGAATCTGGTATGGTTTTCACGATGCGCATGGTTAATTTTTCCTTGCGACGACACATGAAAAGAAAACAAGCACGTACAAAAGTGACTGCGGCGACCAAAGGACCCACATAATTTCCGCGCGTCGCGAGAGCGGCGACGTCAACAACGCGCTGGATTCCCTCGGGCTCGGCATTCCCGGATTGCTCACCCGCGATCTCCAGGAGCGGCCGCAGCGCTGACACCCCCGCAGCGACGATCATAGTGTCGATCCCACCCCACACTGCAGTTCAAAAATTAGCATACATCCATGCGGCGCATGTATAGAATTTACGCACGAGCTTCTAGCTGAGTTCTGATTTTCACCATATCGCCGACCTCAGCAAAGTCCCCCGTGATACCAATGACCTCCGTCGATGTCCTCTTGCATGCATTGCACTCGGCAACGACTTCCGCGACTTTGTCAGCCCGCCGACCAACCACACATAGGCCTTTGACGCCTAGTTCTGCGTATTGGTGGGCCAAAGTGCGACCGATGCCCGACGATGCTCCAAGGATCAGAATCCGCTCGTTCTTGCGTGGCAGTTTAGAGGACCGTCCTGCGCGTCGACGAAGAAAGGTGAGAATCGGAGCAATAGCGAGGGCGAGGAGGAAGTAGCTGCGGAGGTAAGTGGGAGCCATGGCGGAGGAAGAGAAGAGAAATCACGGCCTCGCGTAGGACGACGGATCTATCCGGATGACTAACCACGACTGACGCGGTCACAGATCTCGGAGAGTTTCCCACGGTTAGCTCTTTCTCCCGAGAATCGACTTCAAAACAGGCATTATGATCTGACGCTGTTCCAGCACCCATGCTCATCTCAAGAATAGACTCCAGCTGGATATCTGCAAATAAATCACGAAAACTGGGCGTTACTTTCGCTACGAGGATTCTGGCAATTCCTGATGCCCACCCGCTTTCACTTCCGTAAATTCTGTCAGTGTTACCATCTCCAGAAAGAGAGAATCAACGCTAATCTCGTTCCCAAACTATCTGATTACTCGGATCCAGCCTTTGAATTTCCTACAGTCTGAACTTGTGTAAAGAATATTACATTTCCAGTTCCCCAATTACCGATTCGAGCGACATGACTTGGAACAGAGATATCCTTTCTTCCCCCGTAGAAGGCCCGCGCCATCATCCAGCAACCGAAGAATCCAGCTCGTCATGATCCGGATATGTTCCATGCCAAGCCCTGCGCGAGCAGCACGTCGCCGTGTACGGTGAAATCTATTCCTATGACGTTCTGGAAGAATACGTCCAGCTCGGGCCGATATGCACTAGTGAGAGCAATGGGGGAGGGCGCTGTGCCCATACGGAGTAGCTGGGGCGCTGGATGTGCGACGTGGTGGCTGAGGATGTACTATGTGACTGCTGATAGAATATAATCAGAAACTGAGAACGAACGCTGATATAAGGTGTACGGAGAGCCCGGGTGCCCCGGGCACCTGATAATGGCGGTGTGGCTACATTGCAATCAGCCCGTCTCAGCATGCAACAGAATCACGTCGCAGATGGCTGACCGAGGGCCTTTCGCCTTCATCTCGCCGCGAGCGTTTTTTGCTAGCAGGGGAAGCGGATGAAGATGGCTGCAAATATATGCATGAGATCGCGGAGGCAGGCAGTATTTTTAGGACGTTTACATGGCTAGCAGACGACCCCGACACTGAAATCTCTTCTCGAGCCCTCTTATGAGGTGTACTTGAGATACCTACCTGGTGAACGAAATCGGAACTGGAAGGATGAGTCAACACCGAGGCTACATACAAGGTTTGTGTTAGAGAAGCAGGAGAGCTGCGGTGAGCTGCGGTAGCATCGGCTTCTGCCTAAAAACGATTATCAGCCACCAATTTGCTTCCTATGAGTACGAGCCGTCGTACCCGGCGAGGTAATTTTATGGTAGATTTGATTCGAGGCCGAGTCGATCTTGAGCGGGCGGCACTTCGCATCGACTCACCTGGCTCTCCCTGTAAATTCCTGCCAATTCGTGCTGGGTGCTACCGACGTTGTTCTCGTCGTCGTAATCGAGGATATAGATCACACTGTGTTCTCTTTTGAAGGCTGTCGATGGGCCGGGTGTCGGTGGTACGGGGCCCGGCTGTTGAAAGTATATTATATAGTGGGTACATAAAGACGTAAGTGGGGACTTGCCAGCGGTGGTTTTGGTGGGAATTTCCGTCGGAACTCGGGTCCAACAAGGTCATAATCCTCGGATAAATCGTCGGGAGGATCATAGGAGTTGTTGACCGCTTTCAAGATCGAGCTCTTTGGTATATTGAAAATTTATGCGAGGTCGGAGACTTCCCACTTGTGCTGCGTCATTAGTCGACAGATCGCACGCCCAGTGGGGTTCAAGGCACGCAAGTGTCGACTGGGAGAGGGCGAGGCATTGAGAGTCAGAA
This sequence comes from Mycena vulgaris, assembly GCA_029204335.1. Lineage (NCBI taxonomy): Eukaryota > Fungi > Basidiomycota > Agaricomycetes > Agaricales > Mycenaceae > Mycena > Mycena vulgaris. Next base: position 41,730 of record JARGYA010000555.1, read on the forward strand.
ACCACAGGATCCAAGGATGGTAGAACTCACTTTGGGGGAAGAACAGGTCTGCCAGGAACAGGTTTGAGTCGCTCATTATTTTCGAAATTCCAGGGTGTCGGGTTGATCAAATATTTGTCCTCCCTGCTGTATTGACCCGGACCGTTCGTGCTCGTCGAGAGAGACATGAGGGGAAGACAGAATGCGTTTGCCACAGTCATCACGAACGTGGTGATGTTATCAATCACCGGAGGCTTCGATTCACACCCGCCGGAAGATCCTTGGGATTCGGACAAAGCTGAACTTCTCCCCTGAATACCCGTCGTAGCGCAAGAGCTCCACAAGCTAAGGAGTATGTCTGTCGACGTTTGACCGCAAGCGCAAGGGCCCGACCCAAACAGACAGGATACAAATTTACCAGACTGTTGTCAGGTCGTGAGAACCGTTTCCTTGTCCCCGGGGAGGTTGCCGAGATGCCAAGCTCAAACCCTTCAGCAAGACTGGACCAGGAGCGCAGGGTAGTGACACTGTGGATAGAACTTACAGTCAGCTTGACTGACAAATCACTCAGATCGGAATTCTATCAATCGGGCCGAGTGAGCCGGACGTGAGTGTATTTGGACTCACTCAGACCGATTGTACGGAATACAGCTATAAGAAATACACTAAAATCGAGATACTCTGGAGAAAAATTTCCGCCCTCCGCCTTCTGGTCCTTCACCCTCAAATCGAGCCATGGGCTCCCATATTTGGCAATATTTGGCCTCAGAGCCGCCGGCGATCAATCTCGGTCACAATTTGCTTCCGCTTGGCGTTCAAAAACTGATTTCTCATCTAATCCTGATTCAAATATATGACCCTCCCAGGGGAGGAAATAAAAAAGGAAGGAGAAAGAATGGAAGAGATTAATTTCCTCTGTATTATGCAGCTTTCACCGAGAAAAAACGAGGCGAAATTGAGCCCAGACGCGAAAATGGTCTGAATAATAATAGTAGATTTCAAACTCAGGCCCCGCTCAATGCCATCAAACGAGAAGTACCAGTCTGCCTACGGCAACAGTGCTCGCCACATTTATTGCACTCCGTACGGCAGACTGGTAACGAGTCTAAGCATCAGGCGTATTATTTAATTTCGGGGGCGACTCACTTTGCATTCTGGATGTACCAGTCGCGCCCCGAGTCCACAGTGTGATACGGCGCCGTGCGGAAATTGGCGCTCTCAGGCGACAGTCCACTGCCCCCACCTTCGAATCAATATGGTGGTAACTCAACGAGGTTGGGACCCGCGTGTTGGTCTTGTGCGTCGCTATGCAGCCGTAGCCCAGTCGCGCTGCCCCGCCGCCGTCAGCTCGTCCATGTGCGGCGGGACGGACACGCTCTTCGTAGGGCCGCGCAGGTTTGAGCTGTTCGCGCCGAGCATGAGCAATCCCGCTGGGAAGCACACGAGGTGCGCTTGTTTGGGTTGCGTGTCCCAGTTCCTGTACGCATGTACATCAGTAGCGCCAAATCATTAGCACTGTCTGCATACATTTTGGGGTAATGGAGGCCGCTCCCAGTTGAGTTCCCTTTGCGTGTCAGGGGCTGGTTTTGGAAAGGCCGGAAGAATGCCTTGGGGTCGCGTTTAGACCGGTGGCGGTGCGCGTTATTGACGTGTTGTGGACGCGACAGATCACATGCGTGATTGACGCACCGGCAATATCGGCACCGAGCACAGGTTGGCAGCAGTCTTGGTCTACCTTGGTCCGCCAGTCATCGGCAATCATCCTGGAATATAGGTCCTTCATGGTCCCCGTTTACGAAACTCCAATCTTCAAATGCGTAACCTGCGTGGGTGATGTTTCTTGTTCGGCAGCTGCCAAGTATCGTCATTTACCCGTACGGATGCATGAGAGGTCCGAAAAGTTCAATTTGCTGTGGAAGAATGACTTTCAGCTCAGTTTCCTGTGCACTACATTGCACGCTTTCTTATTAGTTGGTTCTGGCTTTTCGTACTCCGATCCCGGCCCTCTGCTCGGGTTTGGTTGCCACAGGGCTGGCAGACAATCAGGCCTGTTAACAAAGTTCGATCCGCGCAGCGCCGGACTGTGCCGGATGCCGCAATTTCTCCAATTAATTCCAGCGCAGTTCACACCAAGGCCGTACACCAAATTGTGAATCTGAAATTTAGGAAGCTGGAAAACAGAAATGAAAGCTATTACTGGGAGCAAGCAACTAATCAAACGGATCAGCCCCACCATACTCCACTGCGACCCTCGCCTTCCTCCCGCCCTCTGCGCGCTTAACCTGCTCTAGCGCGATGGCCTTAGCAGCGGCCGCCTCTTCGAGCTTCTCCCCCAACTTGCGATTCTCCTCGTCAATGATAGCGCCTCGGCCGTGGCTGGGCTCGGATATTCCCAAACGCGTGAGTTCCGCATCCAAGAAATCGCACCACTCATTCATAAAGTGCCCCTCCGAGCCCACGCCCGCGTCCTTGAGTGCGGCCTTGAACTCTGGATGCCTGGTGCACTTCATCTCCCAGAGGTCGAGCACCGTGTGCGGGCCCGCAGACATCACGCGCGATACGAAATCCCCTATACACGGCACTTAGAGTTAGAGGCAAGGCTTTAACACCGAGGGCGAGACGCACGCACAATCGTCGTCGGTCTCGTGCGGGCGGCCGCGGATGACGTGGACGAGCGTGTAGAGGGCGTTGACAAAGTGCGCGAGCTCGAGGACTTGGAGCGGGGGATACCTGCTGAGGAACGCGCTGCGTGGAAGGGTGAATATTATACCGTTATCAGAGAGCGCGGGAACGCACAGACGCCCCTCGGACGATTGCAGGAGGCAGTAGACGCAGAATCGGTATGCAGCGCACTTGAAGCGGAGGGATTCAGTTTCGGACGGGCTAGGATTGACAGTCAGATGGGCGTCCATAACTGAAGACTGGACGCGCACATTGCGATGGGAGGCGCCTCGGCGAATCGCGTCAGACTGGGCTTATGGCTTACGCTTCCAGGCTCAGATAAACTTCATGTACCACAGATTACGAGCGAAAAGAACGTACTCGACGACATCTTCGCCCTGCAGCAGCCCAAACATGATTGTCTGCAGCTCGCCGACCGTGTCCGCGTTGTTGACGAGCAGGCGCACGGTCCCTGCCGACAGTCCCTTGATCTTGCGTGCTTCGGAGCCGTCGCGCTTCTCTTGGCAGCGCGCGAGGAGCAGTGCGTCGACGAAGAGGCTCCCGAGAAAGTTGCGCCCCACGGACGCCAACACCTTCCTGCGGTTCGTCTCAAACGCGCTGTGCAGCGGGCGCGCGGTAAGGACTACCGACGCGAGATCCTGGAAGTCGGAGAGCGAGTTAAGGAGGCGATAGTGCACTTCTTGCGGAACTGTGATTAGGGAATGCTTCAGGTGGGAGGAGGTGGGCATGGTGAGCGGAAGCAAGTGCGAAATGCCGCACAAGCTTTATAAGCGCCGTGAGAACTACTCGAAGCTGCCCGAATGTTTGACAGCTGTAGTGCGGGAATTACCGCCTTCAACTGTCGTATGTACGTAGTTTAAATCCCTGAGTGAGTCCCGCAGGTAGAACCAAACGAACTTGCGCTATGACTTCCCGGTATCAACAGCAGACTGGATGTACTAACTACGATGGGTACTTTGTAAACCGTGGATTAATCGACGCGTTAAAGACGAGCAGAGCGTGAGTAGGGTGGATGCCTCGCAATAGAAATGCATCTCGAATGCGAAAAGAGCATCTAGCGACCCGTCAGTCGGCGCTATTCCCCACACGCTGGCTCAGGATCGCTTCAACACTTAAATGCACTCAGTTTCGATTGCACGATGACAATTGATATTTCAGGACGGCTAGCTACGAGTTGGCTCATCAATGGTAGGGCGAGCTGGGAGAATACCCGCCTGTGAAGCGCCGTATGATGTGGTTCAAGAGCCCGTTCTTCTCCAACATGGATGCGCGCAGCGTGCGGGGTGACATCCGCGCGGCGATGCTGGTCAACTGAGCGAGCGACTGAGCGGGTGTCGGTCGGGCCTCCGGATCTGGAGTCATCATGGCGGTCGCAACAGGACGGAAGGCCCGCAAGTCCCAATAAGTCTTGATCAATTAGTTAGTTAGTTGTCAAAAACCAGTGAGAAAGAATATGAGTACCTCAATTATCTTTTGGATTGTCAGACCGAGCTGGTATATGTCCACCTTGAAGGGGTTATAGGGCTCCGTCTTCGACAGTTCTGGAATGGTGGGGAAGGTTCGGAAAGTGCCCACAATTGATGCTGACGCCTGGCCATGAGGAAAGTGCATGGATAGTCCGAAGTCGATGTAATAGTAATCGAAAGGACCGACAGAGCATCAATTGTTCCAGCGGAATAATCGTTTGAAACCAGAATGAGTACGAGGCATAATGAAGTGGGAGCCAGCAGGCACCACGCGAGACTCGTCTATCATGAGATTCTGAGGCGCTATATCCCTGAAAAGAGGCTCTAGGTTAAATTTCATTAGGCCAAGCGGAAAAGGCGGAACGACGCGCATGTGAGCAATGTTCTGATCGTGCATGAATTGTAAGCCCTGCGTGAGAAATTAGCCTTGGCCACTCAATGAAACAGCCAGTGCACCTCTAAATACTGCTGCATCGCTTCAATAAATTCTGCGCGGCAATGGAATGGTGGATCGTTAAATCTTCGGCAGTACGGCATGACTAGCAGTGTCCAACTGTCGCTGGCGACAGGAATTACTTCCAGTATTGGGATGGTGCGATTCCGCCAGTCAGAGAGTAGATGTGGACTGGACAGTGAAATCGCAATCTGGAGCTCCTCTTCGTCGTTTGGGACTCTTTTCAGCACCACTTTCTTCCCGTCGCTGACTCGAATCGCGTCGAGGGCAGGCGTACTCTGGACTTGTTTAGACCGGGAGAATGTAAGAGTCTGTTCTTACAATATAGGACGCTATCTCATCCTCGTACTCGTTGCTTGGATCCTTTCGTATCCTCCAAGACGGAACCCAGTACGGGTGATAGCGTGGTCGCAACTTATAGCCCCGGGAAAGGATGAGGGGTTGCTTCTCAACCCACCATGCTTCGTCTCCAAAGTATCGAGGCCTCCTAGACGCCCCGAGAGACGAACTTGAAGGTTTGTGATATACAGATCATCTCTGTCATCGCACGCTCATTAGCTGTAAATGGTGCGCTCAATATCCTAAAGGGTATAAAGACCGCAGAGGAGCCCAAGAAAAGTGCCCTGAAGTCAATTCTGAGCTTCATTTTTCGAACGAATCGCGGTCCAGCGGCCCAACTGCTCGCTGGCACATGGAAAAGATATCGAGTGCGTCACGCCCGGGCCTTCACATCCGATATTGTTTAAGCCTGCACAAACAGGATGAATCAGACCGGCTCAAAGGCTTGCGAACCAGAAAGTAAGATCTGTGAGCTAAGTCGAATCAGAGCTAACACTAGGTCGAACAGCCGACAGCTGACCGCCACCGTTTGAGTGATCTAATCCGCCACGCATATCCGGATTCTGAACCTGCTGACAACTCTTGACAGTAATGTAGGACGTCGGCGCTCGAGCTCAAGCTCATCACAGCCCGGATTTCAGCTGGACGTATAGTCCCAAATGATATTCTGCGCTCTGACTTTGGTTATTTTTAGGGGTTACATACCAGATATGAGTGACCAGTCATTATCAGGGTCCAAGTCGACGTGAGGAGTATCTCCTTGGTAGCGAGTCTTTGAACACTAACCTTTTATTGACCCTCAGTCTGAATTTTGGTGCGCCGTGAGCGTCATTTCCGGATATTACGGCGCGCCACTTCTCAATTTTGACATTCAGGCAACCAGACAGTCACCGTATCCTGCCTCCTGGGAGAATGCTAGGAGGCTGGATGGACAAAAATCATTATCACGCCGGGCCGGACCCCGCGAGACACTATTCGGGCAAAGGAAGGGTCTACGGGGCTTACAGCAATCAGAGTCAGTCCAGTAAATCTCGTTCTGAAATTTTATCCAGTCTGGGTACCCACGGAACCACTGATATCGAAGAATGGGAGTCAGAAAATGAAAGGGTATATAGGAGGTCAGTGCCATCTGCACAAGTAGGCCAATTTCTCACCCATGTAGCCTCCAGAACTGGGCCGGCATTCAACCAGACAATTTGAGACTGCAGGCCGAATTGCAGTGAGTGATATCAACCTTAACTGACCCTCATGGTTATAGCTGATGGTCTTCCAGAAAGTCCCAAGGCATGGGCTCAGGCTCGAGTGCGACGCCTCAGATGGGCTTGCAACTCACGCCGCGGCTCGCAGAGGATCACTGGTGGTACATGCAAGATCCCTCCGGGACTTGGGTGTGCCATTCGGGCGCCAAGACGGACTCTTGGCTGCCAGCGACACATCCACCTATGTTCCCCCACTGATTCACACAATTTCCCTATGGTTATCTTCCAGCCCCTCATATCTTCTGTATCGAGTCTGACGCCTATATCCTATATCTTGTCTTACGACTTCGCTTGTTCGACGTTTCATGATGTCACTCCGATTTTCTTCCTCTCGTTTCCCTCCTCAGTTGAATTTATTGCCGGAATTGTGGCTGAACAGCGGGTTGGAGCAGCTTCCGCATTATGACCAGAAAATAGTAAGCGATATTTGATAGAGTATAATAAATCAAGGTCATTTTGAGCCTGTCTGCTCTGGATATAACAAACCATCTCCCAATGCGGTTTCAAAAAATGGCCTTTAATCCCTCTAGGAATTATATACAAGACCCTAGGAGGGGATCGAACTTGCCTGGCACTGTGGGAAATGCAGACGATTGCCGAGCGGCATTTCCCATCAACAGTGCCCGACGGGTCACACAATCCGTTGCGACACATGTCACGGTGTCACCCAGTGACGCTTCGCCTTCTTCTCTTTCTCCTTCATGCGACGACGTACGATCCAGTATCTTGTCCTGCTCTCCGTCTTTGGGCTATCCGTTCACCTTGTGAGCTGCATCTCGGTGTGAATTACTGTCTTCTCACCAAAAAACTGCAGTACTTTAACCAGTCCTTCACGCTTTCGACGCCGGAATCATGGCTGGATGACTACTCCCCGTTCCATTTGGACCCTAGCAAGCACAGGAACCTCAATTATGAGCGGCCTCCATCGCCCCCGAACGTTTTTCCGCCAAATAGAGCGTCGTCAAGACCGGACGCAGCATCAAGACCAAATACACTCGTGGCGGACGTGCGGAAACGCGATTCCGTAGTCGATGCGTTCAAGGTGCGAGGAAGGTTTTATTATGTAGACAGCGTTCTCATGATTTGGCGCAGCACGCGTGGTCTGCGTATGGTTCGTGCAACAGCATCCGGGTTATTCTCGCTCACGTTAGCAGAACGAGATGCGATGGGGTACGACGAGTACCACCCCATCAGCCATCACGGCTCCAATCTCGGTGGCGGGGGCGGCATCGGTTACACCGTCGTCGACGCCATCGACACCATGCTTCTCATGGGACTCGACGCGGAGTACGAGCGCTCCAAGAAATGGGTCAAGGAGAAGCTCTCCTTTGATCGGGACGGATATTACAGCACGTTCGAGGTGCGTTCTGCCCTGGCTTCAATCCGCGTAAATTCAACCGTAGATTCAAAAAGACCACGATTCGCGTCCTCGGCGGGCTATTATCCGCGCACTACCTGACGGGCGACGACATGTATCTTACGCATGCTACCGACTTGGGCGACCGCATCCTCCCCGTGTTCAACACGCCCTCAGGCCTCCCCGTGGCCACCGCTAACCTAAAATCCAAGAAAGGCTCACACGGCTCCAGCGGCGTCAGCATCTCCGAGGCGACAACGCTGCAGCTCGAGTTCCGCTACCTCGCGCAACTTACCGGCAAAGATGATTTCTGGTACAAGTCCGAAAAGGTGATGCAGATTGTCAACAAGGCACGGCTGCCCAATGCGCTGGCGCCGATTAACTTGGAGTGAGTCGCGTCGTTGGGTGGCAGACTTGGCTGATACCTGGCAGCGGCGGAGGGACCTTCCTGCGCTCCGGAATCCGGATGGGTAGCAACGGGGACTCGTACTACGAGTATCTATTGTGCGTTTAGCATCGTTTTAGCCCGGCTTCGCTGACAACTCGCACATAGGAAACAATACCTGCAAACTGTAGGTAAATTTAATTCATTTGATTACAAGTAACGAACACCACCTAGAACCGGACAGAACCTGTGTATCTTCAGGTCCGCTACTTTATACTTGGATTCAACGGCTCGAACTCACACACCCGCAGATGTACGCCGATGCGATGCAGGGCGTGCATGACCACCTCGTGCAGAAGACGCCGACGCACGGCCTCACATACATCGCGGAGCTCCTCCCGCAGGGGCGCGAGGATTGGATGACGTGCGGGCGCCTCTCCACTTAATCTCGCGCTACTTACTTATATACGCACAGAAATTGGGAAACCCAGCCCAAGCAGGAGCACCTCGCGTGCTTCCTCGCGGGCTCGCTCATGCTCGGCGCCACCACCGTGCACTTGCGCGACCCCGCCAAGGGCGTGTCCGTTCCGCCGCACATGGACCAGCTGACGGCGACAGGGCGGCGCGACTGGGCGACGGGCGTCGCATACCTCGAGGGGTGCATGGCGACGCACAAGACCAAGACGTGCGTCCAGTCTCTCTTTGAACTACCGTAGGATTTACTGAGCGTGGAAGGCAGTGGACTGTCCCCCGAGGGCGTCAACTTCCGCACGGCGCCGGGTCCGGCGGGGGACTCAGGGCGCGATTGGTATATCAAGAACGCAAAGTGAGTCGCCCGAAATTAACCATACGGCTGATACTAAATACTTCCTCACAGCCCTGGGAACCCGCCGTATGACGCGCGCTACATGCTTCGGTATATTTCCCTCCTTCCTTCTTTTCTCCTTCTCCCCCTCACGCGCTCCACGCAGCCCCGAAATTTCTGAATCCGTCTTCCTCGCTTGGCGCCTAACAGGCGACCCGCGCTACCGCGCCTACGCCTGGGACATCTTCTCCGCGATCGAGCGCCACTGCCGGTTGCCCGGCGGCGGGTACGCGACCGTCCTCGATGTGGACGCGCTGCCCGTGACGTATGCGGATAAGCAGGAGACGTTCTTCTTGGTGCGTTCTCTCCCCTTGCCCGTTCTTTTTCTGGGGCTTGATTATTGATTAATGGATGCTGCAGAGCGAGACGCTGAAGTACCTGTTCCTGACGTTTGCGGATGAGACTGTGCTTTCGCTGCATGGTGCGTCTCCCTTCTCCCTTCGTTCATTTGAAAGGGCTACTGACAGTTCACGTAGATGTGGTGTTTAACACCGAGGTGCGCTTATTCTTCCTTCTTCCTTCTTTCATGAGGCATCGGCGGCGGTACTCACGAGTTGCTTTTACGATGCAGGCACACCCGCTCCCGATCTTCAACCCGTCGATTAAGCCACGGTTTACGAAGTATTCATAATTAGTTAGTGTACTTAATGTACGGGGAAGGAATGGCGAAAATGAGCTGGGGTTCGTTGAGAGATTTTCGGCTGCGGCAGCATAATCAGAAGGTCGAGGCACGGGAAGCATCGGCATCCGGCAAAAACACGTGGAGCACCGCCACCCGCCTCCTTTTCACCTCTTACTTGTCGCCCTTTTGGCCAGTCTCGTCACAAAGTCGCACGCAGGGTGCTCTTACCCGCTCTCGGAGCCCCTCCGTGATTCCTGATGGATACAATCAGCTCGTCGACTCGACCAGCCAAACGCGCCCGAGCTAATTCCGCGGCTGTACATGCCAGTCCGGCGGTGCGGGATCCAGATTTCTACGAGGATTCCGGCGACTGTATTCTCCGTGTCCAGAATACTCTTTTCAAAGTGTGATCTGAGTCTTTTTGACGGCCATGAACTAATTCTCACCCAGATCCACCGCTTCATCTTTGTGCGAGACTCTCCAGTCTTTTCTGCGTTGTTCACGCTTCCTCAAGGGAACCTAAATGTCGAAGGGCTATTCGATGATAAGCCGATATTTCTATGCGGCGACAAGGCAAGGGACTTGCCTTTCTTCCTCAAATATGTTTATGCGCCGTCAGTGCTCCAGCTAGCCTACTCGATGTCCATCTGATATGATGCAAAGAACCTTGGAGACGCAGGCAGCGAAGCTCCCGGTCACCGAACTTCCGGCGGTACTGGCTGTAGCCCACCTCGCGCATAAATATGAGATGGCGAGCTGGTAGAAGTGGGCATTCCTGGTCATTGAGAAGTTTTTCGACGATGATCTCGCAGTCCTAGGATCCCTCGATTTCTTGGCCATTTACACGTTATGCTCCAACGCCGCGGCTGATGATGTGTCTGCACGGACCAGTAGCTTGTGGCTGGACCGTATCCGCACTGACCTCCCCATCGCGGAAGCCCTCGATGCGGCAGAATCTCACAACGACCACGCCTTTCTTATTACGCTCTATGAACTCTTCCTGTCTGGGATGCCCACCACTACCCCGACCGTCTTTCACCCCGCATCATTTCCTCTGGACGGTATTCGCCCCGTGCACATCCAGCGTATTCTCGCCGGCTATTGGTCGCTATCCGTGTCCTGGAACCAATTTCGACAGTTGTTTGTCCCTATGTCCCGGCGGGTGGAATGTCCCTTGGACCGACACAAGGACAAGTGCCTTCCCGTGTACAAGTTGCAATGGGCCGCTGCCATCGGAGAGGCGGAAAAGCTTGAAATCAACGACCTCTGTGGGCGGATGAACGCTACCAAGAACTCCCTCCAAGAGCAGGCTCTCTCCGGCAAGCGGGATGGTCAAGATCTTTGCCCGTTCCTGAGATCGGCGTACATAATCACGGAGCCGTTCATCAAATGTCTGGTCGAGCTTCCCCAAACGTTGGAGGGACATTTCTTCGGTGAGACCGTCTGTTCTGTGCTGGAATCGGCTTTTGACCTTGCGCAGCCTCTGAACCGGGCAAGACGACCGCAACGTGAAGGTTGGGAATCAGAAATGGCGAGAATCCCTCACCGCGAATTATAATCGATGTACTATCCTTCGTTCATGCCGCCAATCCAAGCGCCAATTATATGTGTCACCAATCTGATCAAAGGACTGAAATACACCCTCGGCCGCTCCCCATCGGACACACTGGCACCCAAAGCTCCACCCCACACTTATCCCCGTTCCCCGCCCCTTCCCTATCGCGAGTTTGGGAGGCAAAGCTGCCTGTCGTAACAACGAAATAGAGCCAACGTCTGACGATGACGTGCCGAGCTGAGCTCAGGCCACCGAGGGTGCAGGAGGCAGTAAACGCAGACTCTGTGTGCAGCGCACTTGAAACGGAGGGTTTCGGTTTCGGACGGGCTAGGATTGACAGTCAGATGGGCGTCCATAACTGAAGACTGGACGCGCACATTGCGATGGGAGGCGCGTCCGCGAATCGCGTCAGACTGAGCTTGTGGCTTGCGCTTCCAGACTCAAATAAACACCTTATGTACCACAGTATATGGGCGAAAGGAACGTACTCGACGAGTAAATTAAATTTCTCAGACCTCTCATACATCCGTGAACGACGATACTGTTTTTCGTTCAATTCGAGAAGGGGGGTGACAGGTGATAATTTCAATCAATTCGACACTTCGACAACCTCCCGAGTTGACCGTGACATGGGGCGAAATTTCGAGAGCGAGATCCCAAATATGGGAGAAAACTAGATCTGCTTTTTTCGAGTGTAGAATATCCTCTGGAGCGCTTTTTGGCGAACTTTCCGGGCCAAATAAGCATTTTTGAGCAATTTTTTGAACCGGAAAGGTAATTCGACAACTGACCGCGGTGACGCGTGACACTTGCCAAAGTTCACATTCGACAAGCACCCCGGTGACGGATGACTGTCAAATTGAATTAAAAATACAGGTTAGGACGCATTTAGAATTCCAACATGACGGCGGGACAATTCAGGCGAAGGCCGATGTACAGAGTCCGTAGTCGATGGGTACATCTCCGATCATCTCGGAATAGTAAATGGCAGGGTGCCGCCTTCTGCCGACCACAGCCACAGCCTCATCCGGATGTTTGCCGCCGGGCGGTCTGCCAAATATATGTTTAAAAACAGCTCAAAATTTGTTCCTACGCTGCAAGTCAGACGGAAATCGTAAACTCCTTGGTCCGGATGAATCCAGCATCCGGAGGCCACAAAAAATCGTGTACGTTAGGTGTACAAAAGTATGTCACCGAGGTTCAATTTGGGGCGCCTTTTAGTCTCTCCGAGTCCTAGACAGACACTCATTAACGCTTAATTTTTCGCCGCCGGCAACGCGATTTTCTACTATAAGTACAGTATGGAGGTTTCTTCATTCATTCTCTCAGTATTGAAAGCAGTTCACTGGGCTTGTGACTTTCCACCACATGAGTTCTGAGATACTTACTTCTGTAGTCACCCGATCTCATAAGCAAATGAACCGGCCCAGGGAGTTAACCTCGACGATTTATTTCAAGCAATGTTTCATTCTGCTTTTATTTCTCTCTCCTTCCGTATTCTGAAAGGATCAGGGGCAAAGCCTTTTTTTCATGGTGGGAACTTGTCTAGCTCACCTGAGGTGGGTCAATCGTGGGCCAATATGCGCTGAGGAGGTCTGGGAGGAGAGAGCCGAACAGCGGAAATGAAATCCATATGCGGAAAGATTTGATGGGAGATGTACCAATCGACTCAACACTGTGATGTACAAAAGAGCGACAAATAAGCTTAAGCTCATACGAAGCAAAAATCTTCCCTGACATGACGCCGACGGCGCCTAGAGGAGCTTGCCGCCCTCGATTTCCGAGCTATCCCAAAATCTCGCCTCCGTCACACCCCCTTCGTCCTCACGAGGGCCGTCGCAACCTTGAACCCCTCTACGATCTCGTCCTCCAACCAATCAAGCTACCGCCCCCGGTCTAGCTTTCGGAAATATCCATCCCCCCACTCCGCAGGATCGCCGCAAGTTGAGCAGCAGGACTTGCGCCAAACGGGGGCGGTCACGTATTCGAAGTCCGTGGCGCGCATGTCGAGCTCGTCGAGATAGAATGCGTGGGCTGGGTACCCGTCAATGAGGGCGGGGGATGGTCCACCTAGCCACCAGATGCTGGGCCCAGGAACGAGACGCTGGCGCGACACAGGGGGAGTGTTAACTCTGCAATGTGCATGTGTGCGCAGACAGAAGCGTGCAGTGCGACGAAGGACGCCAGTCACGGCGGATTGGTGATCCTGTCAGCTGTCTCCACCGTCAGCGAGCGCAGTGCCGGCCAGAGGCCCTCAGTGTCTGGATGCGCCGCCATCAGGTGGCACTTTCCTGTGGTGTAGATCAGCTCGAGGGTGGTGGTCCCCGAGCTGAAGGCTTGGATGAACGCGAGTCCATTCCGGATGAACCCAACGTCTTCCAAACGCAGCGTGTGCAGATGGGGGAACAGCGGGACCTCCCATTCTTCTAAGACTGGGATGATATCGTCCTCGATGCTTGCACCCAAGAATGTGCCCAGGGTCTTGAGGTATTCGAGATTCGAAAAGAGAATATATTTGTGAGGCATTCAGGCCCACTGAGCGAGGGAGAAAGTAGTGCCGGGTGTAGAAAGGCTCGCTGAAACTGACAGCGAGACGTCGAGATGTTAACTCTAAGCGATCGAAACGAGTCGTTCAGCAAGAGAGTTGAAACCGGGGGGAGCTCGTTGCACCGGTCCACAGCTGAGAAATGGGCTGATTAGAGATGAGTCGCGATGGCCGGCGACCGGGCGAGATATTCGCAGAGTTCGGTCACCTGCTCGACTGGGGCGCCGAGAGCGAACCTGCGCCAGCGCTCGATTGGGGTCCAACGATAGTGAGGACCTTCCTCAGAGGGATGTGTGCGGTGTACCACGGAGCCCCGTCCCTGCGGCGGCAGGACTCCAAGTTAATAATGCTGATGTCGAGTAGCTGCGATCCGGAGCGTCGCAAGAAGACCTTGGCCCAGGTCCACGAGCTCGAGCGATGCGAGATGCGGATGGTAGTCCAGAGTTCCGGGGATCCTAGCGCGACGGCGCAATCGCCGACTGACATGCCCGGCTGCGACCGTGACGGGGAAGGGCGGGCTTCTGCCCTGGGCCTGGAAGTCGGAAGTTTAAATTATAGCGAGGACTTCATCGGGGAGATTATCAGCGGACATTGGAGTTTCGTAAACGCACCATGTCCTCGGGTGATCGCCGATGACTGGCGGATTAAGGCGCGAGCTTGTGCTCGGTGCCGATACCGCCGATGGTTTTAACAGCGCATGTGACCTGGCGCATCCACAACGCGTCAATAAGCCGCACCGCCACCGGAGTAATCACGACATGCTTGTAGGCGGTTTGCGGGATTGTTCCGACCTTTCCTGGCCGTTGTAAATGTCACGCAGAGACGCGCTGCAAAGACTTGTTGCTTCCTCTACATAACCTCGAGATAATCATTTCTTCGTAATAACACACTTGATATCGTCAACCCAGCATGATGAGCTTCGCGAGATGTAACTCGGATGCCAGACCATCGTCCCTGTGCGCCCACGGTCAACGTCCAGCAGGATCCGGCACTAGAGTATCGAGTGCAGTATATATGCGCAGAAAAGCCAGAGTCTTCCCTTGGATAATAACGGCGGATACGAGGGTGAATCCGGTTTCAAAGTTTGTGAATGAGGCATAGATGGGAAGTGGAAATGAATTGGTTTCAGCTCGCTGGATAGGAAACGTGCTGTGGCCCAAAATATATTCGGACAGATAGAAGGCTGCGGATGGACGAGAATATCGGAGGGCCGCTGCTGCAACATGAGGATCACGATGAAAGAGAGAGGGATGAAGAAATATTCTCGAGAGTAGGCGAGAACGGGTGGTAATCGAGGATGGCCCAAGACGCTATGTGACGACAGGGCGAGGGGATTCGAAGGACGGCTTATTAGACGGGGCCATTCCTGAGAGACACTGATTCGACCATTCAATTGTTCATTCTGTAGTACGTACTTGTTTTGTGTTGGGATTTATAGTCAGAACATGCAGATTTCTTCTTTCGTTTCGGTAATTTATGTGTGCGAAAGTATCCTTATCACTGGTTGAGAATTTCGATTTTTTCACCAATTTTCTCACTGAAAAATGTGATTTATTTTTCAGACATTTTTCAGTGAAAAAGAAGGTGAAAAATTTAAAACTTTTTCAGCACATTCTTGATTCAGGGTGAAAAATTCGAAATAAAATCAGAAAGTGCTGAAACCCAGTGAGAAAGCCAGGTAAGCAGATTGAGCGAGAATGAGGCAGAACAAGAAATTGGTACAATAGGTCAAAGTTCTCATTCTGCCTCGATAATCTGGAATCCCCTCGTTTTGGCTCGTTAACAAGTGAGGAAGAATGAGCGAAAATGAGGCGGAGTGAGCCATTCAATTTACAGTGAACCGCATTGAACTAAAATGAGAAAGCATTAAATAAAAGGTGTATTTTGGTACTACTGTACACGCGGTACGAATCCTACTGGCGCGCCGCCCGCCGCCGCTTGCACTAGTTCTGCTCCCCGTCGCTCCCCACCGTCGTTCGGGCGCACTTGCCCCCTGCGCCTCCCCCACGTGCACGACGCGTCGCGGCGCCGCGGCGCTGGCCGTGTGGCTCGGGTGCCTCCATGCCTCGCCCGCATCAGCGTTGCGCAGTCGACGACGACGACGCAGCAGCAGTATCCGGACGGCGTGCGAGGGCGCAGCGGCGGGATGTGCGCGTGCGGATGCGGATGCAGGTAGGGAGGAACACGGGCTCGGAGGGCGGGCAGATGTCCACGGGTAGAGCGCGGGTGACGGGGCGGGCGAGACGGACGACGGGGTGGTGGAGGTGTGAAGAACGCGCTCCTGGCATTGGAAACGCGTACTAGTCGCCGCCGTCAATATTCCGTGAGGCAGATGCCGCCCGCAGTGTCGCCGATAGTTCTGACGCGTCGTCGTCCTCCAAGGCGATCATACCGGGCGTGCGTCCTCTCCGGGAGCATCATAAGAGTCGGCTGCGTGCACTGCGGTGTGTCAGAGGCAGTTCCCAACGAAAAACAACAATCATACCGCGCAAAATCGTGCACTCGCTCGTGCAGACAACGGTAGACAGCGGTCAGATGAACCTGAGATGGACTTCTGTAAGTGAATGCGTCACAAACGAACGACAGAAAACGTACTCGGTCTCTGATATGTGTTCTGACCTGCAAGCGGCTGATGAGGTGGTGAGATAGTAGATGGGAAGCTGAGCGGGACAGACCTCAGTGGGAACAGAAACCGTGTCGATTGTGGGCAGGCGCACGCTAGGGGCGAGCGGCGGCGGCTACGGGACGGCGGGCGCGATGTGGGAGATGGTGGGGAGCAAGCGACATTTGAATCTCCGACATGGTACGACTTTAGTTTTATAAGTCGAGTCCAACGTCCCGACGATTCAATGACGTACGCGCTGTTGGTGTTCAAAATTTCGCGTGAACAGTGAAAATGCAGAATGAGATAAAATGAGGTCGGCGATTTGAAAATTTTCTGATTGAACTTGACACTGTCTGAATCCGAGGTTCAATCTCCCTCGATCTGCCTCATTTCCTCGATCTGCCTTGATCTCACTCATTCTGCTTACCTGGCTTTCTCACTGGGGCTGAAAACCTTTTAAATTTTTCATCTTCTTTTTCAGTGAAAAATGTCTGAAAAATAAACGACATTTTTGAGTCAGAAAATTGGTGAAAAATCGAAATTCTCAACCAGTGTATTCCTTATTAAAGGGCGTTGGAATACCCTCACAGACCGGACCTATCCTGTCATTCTCCTTGTTCTTGTCATTCGAAACTGTTGGTTTTTCACTACAATCGGAGGCTCGCGACAGAAGTTTTGGAGTGTAAAACCTCATGAATCAAGTCTCCTCCTTAGGCCTTAGCTTCACTGAACAGTTGGTGAATAGCTTTTGGGTTCGGCGGAGCGGCTCAGCCGGCCCGACCTGAGGCCCAGCCAAACAAAGCCATCGTGTACCGTGTCACGTCGTGTTTCTTGCCTCCTGCCTCCTCGTCTCTCCTCGGACTTCAGTCCTCTTCGTCTGGCTCAGGAATACATGGTGGATCCACCATCCATCCTCCGGAATCGGAAACCGCCCGCGTCCGAACCGGCAGCACCGGAATCGACTGGCAGTAAAAAGGCCGTTGTCAGTGGACTGCAGTGTCCACCAGCACCATTGCTGACATTCAGGTTCCATAGCAACCACAAAAGACAGGCTTCCTTGCGATCCTGTTTCTTATCCTGGGGGTTCTAGGCTTGCTAGCATTGGCTGCGGCTGCTGCGGCTTACCTATATCACCTGGTGCGCTCAGGCGGATGGTGCCCGGCTTTTTTATTAACGCGCTTAGAACCCGGGCCAATACTTTTGGATTGAGCCTGCTCCACCGTGGGTTGCTCTCCCCGGCGACGCGGAATGGGTGGTCGACTTCTCGGCGGACGTACCGAAGCGGGATGCGGTTGTTACGGCTTTCAAGGTGCGTTACTCGTCCTGCATTTATCGATACCAATCTAACGAAGAACAGCACGCGTGGCTGGCATACGGTGTGTTCTTGGCAACTCTATGTAGCGGATTCTAATTCCAAGTGCTGCAGAGCGCGACGCGATGGGAGATGACGAGTACCACCCGATCACTAAGAAAGGCTCCAACCTCACGGACGCCGGGGGTATTGGGTACACCGTCATCGACTCAATCGACACAATGCTCATCATGGGGCTCGACGACGAGTACGCGCGCGCCCGCGCGTGGGTCGCGAGCAGCATGCGCTTCGACCGCGACGCCACCTTCAACACCTTTGAGACGACGATTCGCGTCCTTGGCGGGCTGCTTGCAGCGTATGAGCTCACAGACGGCGACCAGCTGTACCTCGACCTCGCGACAGAGCTCGGGGACCGCATGCTGCCCGTGTTCGACACGCCGGCGGGGTTGCCACTCTCGGGCGTCAACCTCGCGCAGCGCGTCGGCGTGCCGGATCCGCATAACCACGGGCTCGTCAGCACGGCGGAGGCGTCGACGCTGCAGCTCGAGTTTAAGTACTTAGGGTATCTGACGGACAACCTCGAGTACTGGGATAAGGCCGAGCATGTGCGTCTTTCCCCATAGCGTAGACTCCACGTTGATATTGGGCTATCTAGGTGATGAAGGTGATCAGACAGGCGCGGCTGCCCAACGGCCTCACTCCCATCTTCATGAGCCCCGAAGCAGGCAAGTTCATGACGTCCGAGATTCGCCTGGGATCGCGCGGCGATTCCTATTACGAATATCTCCTGTGCGCCAATTTTTTGCACTCCCCCCGCACTCACTGAATAACACACAGGAAGCAATACCTCCAAACCGTACACCGCTTATCTAGTTGAAAAAGTCTGACGCTGACTTGTTTCAGGGAAGCGTCGAGACGGTATACCGTGAGGTATGCAGTTTCACTTCCAGTAAAAGCCGCAATGACGAAGTGCGCGTGTTAGATGTACGAAGACTCGATGGCGGCGATCCACAACAACCTCATCGAGGTCACCAAGACGAAGAAGCTGACCTTCACCGCGGAGCTTCATCCGCAGCGCCTCGCGGCCACCGGCCAGACGTGCGTCTCTCCCCTTTATCTCTTCGATTTATTTATTTATTTTTGGTTGACTGGCGCGCAGGACGTGGGTGCGCTCGCTCAAGCAGGACCACCTCGTGTGCTTCCTCGGCGGGTCGCTCATGCTCGGCGCCACGACCGCCGGCGCCCTCGTGAACCCCGTCTCCGTCCCGCCCGCGCCCGGGGAGCTCTCCGCCGTCGGCCAGCGCGACTGGACGACAGGCGTGAACCTCATCGAGACGTGTGTGGAGACGTACCGCACAGCTAGGTGCGTCCCCCCGCCCGAGCGCGAGAGATCCGTGCTAATGAGTGCGTAGCGGGCTCGCGCCGGAGATCGTGTACTTCCGGGAGAAGATCGATAAAGGCAAGGACTGGTTTATCAAGGGCGCGCGGTATGTGCTATCGGCTTGTGAGAGGGAGTTAGATATGCTGATTGGATCGCGTACAGTCCGCCGGGCGAGCCGCCCGTGTACGACGCGCGCTATATCCTGCGGTGCGTTTTGCCTTCTTACCACGCTGTTTACTGTCCTTCGTCGCTGATGCGAATGCAGCCCCGAAACCGTCGAATCCCTCTTCCTCGCGTGGCGCCTCACCGGAAACCCGCGCTACCGCGCCTACGGCTGGGACATCTTCCAGGCGATCGAGACGCACTGCCGCGTGCCCGACGGCGGGTACGCGAGCGTGCTGAACGTTGAGGAGGTGCCAGTAACGTGGGAGGACAAGATGGAGACGTTCCTGATGGTCTGTTTCCTCTCCCTTACTTCTTACTTTTCCGCGCATATGCTGATGGATGGGGTGCAGAGCGAGACGCTGAAGTATCTGTACCTGTTGTTCACGGATAATACTGTCCTTCCGTTGGATGGTGAGTCACTTGTGATTTCTACACATGAGGAATGCGCTGATTTTGATTGGGCGTGCAGAATATGTGTTCAACACTGAGGTGAATCTCCATTCTTCTTTTTCGTCCGCATTGGCATTGATTGAATTGGCGAATAGGCACACCCGCTGCCGATATTCAGTCCCACCGTTAGAACGGGAGCGGGATTCTACTAGACCGCCGAGTGTCGTAATCAAAAAAACTGATAAGTATTTTGTAATAATTCAGCATCTTCGACACGTCCTTGCTCCTGCTTTACGATGGAGGAGCTCTGATACACTGCCGCTGCACTAATACATCGTCGCTCTTCTCGGGTTATCTCGGCTGGGCGGTGTCTTTTACTGTCCCCGACCCGAAATAACGGACCCGACGCGATACTCGTTTGGAGGTTGTACAACAGTATACAACCTCCGGTTTGAGATCCGTTTCAAATGTCATCGGGTGCGAGTCTATATAGTATGTATGTGCGTGCTCATGGTGATCATCTCGGGAACCTATCTCATCAGATCGGGTCGCTGCGCCGAGCCAACCGCACCCGCAACCCTCTTTCTAAGCAGGCCTCATTTGCAGCGTTGTGGATTCCTGTGGGGCCTCTCGTTTGGGGGCGGATAGGTGGGCCGACCCATCCCCCGCATGTCAGACTTTGTGTCGAGAGCAAGGACGGCGGATCAGGAATGCGGTGCATGAGGCGGTCTAGACCCTCTTGGCGGTCAGCACATTTTTGCATGCTTAAAAAAATAGCCAGCCTCCAAGCAAAGCGTCCAAGACATTAGCATCAGGCGCGCCTCCGGAATCTCGGGTCGAGAGCTGTGTGCGTGCTCTCGAGTCTGGTGGGAGGGGGGGAGAGGGTCAAGAGAGGTTGGTGTTCAACGTCCGGTCCGATCGATCTAAGGACTGTTTCTGTCCAGGGGTAAATTCGTTCGGTGTTCAAGGATAACGGCGCTGCGACGGGTCCGGAGGTATTCAGCAATTTGTGGGGATGGCCCATTGGCCTACGAATCACAGCGTTGATGGGTCCAAGCATTCCAAGCCTGGGTGCCAAGAATGGGTTCGCTGGATAAAGCGCACCACCGCTCGGGCGGGGTCCTTATTATTTGTTCTCCTCCTTCTCCTCCTTAAGCTAGTCTTGTTTTTTTTTCCCCCTCGACTTCACACTCTCCGCTTGCGGCCTCCTTCCAATCTCTCCTTCTCGTTCGATATGTTTTACCCTACTCTCGCCCTCGTTCTGGCCGCGTCGGCACTCTTCGCCTCCGCCACCTGCATCCACGGCACCTCCTTCTCCGCGCGCGAGGAGGGCAAGGTCGCGGTCGGCAAGTTCGGCTACTCCGGTAGGCAGGGCCCGCTCAACTGGGCCGCGCTCGACCCCGCCAACTCGGCGTGCCGCACCTCTAACGTGCAGTCCCCCATCGTGCTCGACGACTCCGTGCCCAAGGCCAGCTCCGCGCCGAAGGTCGAGATCGCCACTGTGGAGGAGGCGGAGTTCGAGAATCTGGGCACTACTCTGGAAGTAATTGTCACCGGGAAGACGACGTTCGAGGGGAAGGAGTTCGAGCTCAAGCAGTTCCACCTCCACACCCCGAGCGAGCATCGCATCAAAGATGAGTACTTCCCGCTCGAGATGCACATGGTCCACCAGGCTGCGGGTGCGTTTCCCGTTGCTCACTCGCTCTCTATCTGTTGCTAATTATTTTATTCGCGCCGCAGACGACTCGATCGCCGTCATCGCCATCCCCTTCCAGCTCTCCGAGGACGGGGAGACCACCGAGCTTCTCAGCTCCGTCATCGAGAACATCGACAAGGTCACGGAACCTGGCACCGCCACAAACACCGGGAAGCTCGACTTCGCGCCGCTCATCGAGGCCATCGAGACGCGGCCGCTGTTCCTCTACTCGGGCTCGCTGACGACGCCGCCGTGCAAGGAGGGGCTCACGTTCCTCGTCATGGAGGAGCCGCTCGCGCTCGACGTGAAGACGTACAACGCGCTCAAGAAGGTCATCAAGTTCAACGCGCGCTACTCGCAGAACAGGCTCGGCGAGACTAACCTCCTCGCCGTCGCCACCGAGCACTCCTTCAAGACCGACGGTGCGCACCCACGACTTTACCCATCCCTGCATGGGCTAATTTATCTTTTCGCGATGAACAGGCTGCACGCAGTCGACGGCGGGGTCAAAGATGGAGATGGTGAGCATGGAGAAGGTCGTGTCGCACTGCAACAACATGTGCATGCACAAGAAGCGCAACTCGTTGTACTACCGCGGGAACTGAGGGCGTTCGTTGCAGCATCGCGGGAATGAGGTTGTACTACCGCGGGGCCTGATTCGGCGCATGGCGTGCGCGCGCGGACGTTATACGTAGACGTACTTAGCTTACTTAATTGGATATTATGTGGACACTTCTTAGAGGATGGAACGCGTTGTATTTCTTAGCTTACCTTGGCCTACCTTGGGGGCGCCACTGATTGCCGTCTTGTCGGGACGTTGGGTAGCGTCGGTCGGCGTAGCTACGGCATATATCTACCCTCGCAGACCCTTGCTCGGCGCTTTCCTAATCCAATGATGATGATGGACACACGGAATTCTCAAATGTTGGGAGAATGGGAAGGAACACGGAAACAGAGGGAGCGCGCGGGGAAACGTAAGGCTGCTGGGAGTGGCACAGGCTTGTTTGAGGGCACTCAGGACGACGGAACTGGCGAGGGGGAATTTATTGGTGCGTCGACTTAATCAAGGTTTTAAAAGAAAATGTCATCTTTCCACGGGAGATTGAGCAGGTCGAAAAGCGCGAATTCGGTTGCGCATTTTAAAGAGTGCACAGCGCGGTCGACCACTGAGCCAGATCCTCGCGGGAGGTTCGATTCCTACAACGGCGGGTTGAAGGTGTAGCTATGGGTCGCGCGACAAGCTGGTGTGGAGCCAGAAAGCTGCCAGCATATACGCTGGCAAGTCATGAAGTTGCGGTGAGGGTTTCTGAAAGATTGGGCAAGTCACCAGCGTAAACGCCGGTGAGTTGCGTGGGTTCGGGATGTGAGTCAAAAGCCCACTGCCACTGATTACGAATACTTATGTAATCGTCTTTTTTATAACTTGCAGGCGGAAAAAAATGCAGTAAATCCTTGAATCAGATTGTTCACCCACTCCCCGTAAACTCTGTAAACTCCGTGAACTCCGTGAACTGCTTGGTAAGCAGTGAGTTCACCGTTGTTCACCGGCCAAACAGGGATAAAGCTTTGCCGTTGGCGACGCCTGCGTCCCGCTTTCGAGGAGTTAGGGCAAGCGCAGCGCGCCCTAACTCCGGGTATCAGCTGTGGAGTCCCGCCTTGCCGGCTAGGGTTAGCGGTTAGGGTTAGGTGGGGGGGAAGGGGGGCCGGAATAGTGTAAAAAGCGCGAACGAGGCTTTAGTGTGCCGACCTGAGAGGCCCCGGCTTGGGGGACCCCCCGAGCACAGCGAGGGAGGGGAGGGGCCTCGAATGGTCGGTCCCCTTCGCGCACACGAAGAAAAGGCCTGCGCAATGAGCTGTAAAATAAATATCTTGTGTCATCACTTACCTAATTTGGATAGGGGTGGCTTATCTAATGAGTTCACGGAGTTCACCAAGTTCACGGTGAACTCCGTGAACTTTCTGATTCACGTATGTTATCAAAAAATGCAGGTGAGTTTACTTGTCTCCAGTTTTTCAACAACGTCCAATAGTGGCTGTGTTGAATGCCCATTTAAGCACCGCCACTATGTGAGTCACTTACTTACTGACTGCTTAGTGGCTATGCGCTGGCTTTCTTTCGGCCTTTTCGGCATTTGGAAAACTGGTCAAATCCGGGGCCGGTTCAAGCCCGGCAAGTACAGTTCTTTTTTACTGTTCCTTAATCAAGTGGTTTACTGTTTGCAATGCGGGGGTAATTTTCTAGTCTGACGGACAGACACTATAACGGTACGAGCTCGTTCGTTGTAGTCCGTTGCTTAGTGCGCCTGATAAGCGATGTCCTGCGTTATTATGGAATGATGGAGGATGCAAGACCAAACAACCCATTTCTATAGGCCATCTTGCATCGCTCGACATCAACTTTGGACAAATTTGAGCCTAGGAGCTCAGAATTCACCGCCCGGGTTTCTTTTTGAACAAAGCTACATTTTGCATGAATTGTTGCGTTGGTTTCGCAGCATAACTCCCAGCTTTCTTCATTTCACCCACTTCCTGTTGAAATTCAGCGGGAAGAATTCCTGGGATCCAGATATCGATCCTGAACCCGATTCAATAGGTGGAATGCGCTATATTGCGGCCAACGTGTCAAGTCCTTGGACGGTGCACGTGCTTCCCAAAACGGGAACTTATAGAATAACGCCACTTGTGATGCCGCGGTAAATAAAGGACTACAATGTTTCCACCAATCGTAATTGAGACATGGCTCGATCCACCCAGTAGTACCGCACTGATTTTCGAGATTTACTGCTTGATTTACGAACGGGAATTTGCCGGACATCTGTCATGTCGAACTTCCGGCGAACGTCGGAGGTGTCTCGCTGGCATCTTTCCTCATTACTAGCTCGATGTTGGGTCTCGGGGCTCTTATAACCTGTTGAGAAATGCCGCACATTACATGTATCTGTATTGGATCTAGACTCACAGAATTTGGATCCTGGATTTATGGTTTATCTAGTGAAACGGTGTAACACCACATTTTACATGGGGGGGAGCACGATCCGACGGAGCACCGGTCTATCGTGGAAGTATGGTGTTTGAATACATCGTAGTGCACATGTAGAATTTTAAGATACAAGGCGGTTTGAGGGGACCGGGAATTCCCGGTCATCTGCACCGATCGACTGGTTAATTACAAACCCGGTGCTGTGACTTGCCCCTTTCTGCTCCTCCCCTCCCACCACCATGCTGCTACACCATCTCGTCTCATATGCTGCTTTAAAACAAATAAGTATGAGTACATGCCGTGCTTCGCAGCGGCCCTAACCCCCAAGTGGATGACTGATGATGGATGATCGCCGCCATCCCTCTCACCCCTGTTGATCGTTTGACGACCAGCACTAGCATCGGCTTTCGATGTCTCACTGCAACTGTTAAATGTCTTACGGGAAACACTAGTCTTCATTCAATTATGCAAGATCGTTTATTTCACGCATTTAAGTACCGAAAAAAAAATTATGATTCTTGTCTACTCTGAGTGCAAGTCCGAGTCCACTTCCACCATTTCGGTCGCCGCAGCCAATAATTGGAACGCTTCCTCGGAGACCTCCAGGTCATCGTAAAATACCGGGCTTGTGGTTGACTCCCTCTCAATCCATTTGGCACTATCAAAACACCGAGGCAATCCTTTCGGAGCCCCAGAAACACCCGGGGTGCCATCTCTATCTCGAGGGGGAGGCATGGGGCACTTACGGCGATCCACCAGCTTCTTGCTCACCACATCCACCATCTGAAGATACAGTGTTCCACCGGTCAACGGTACACCACCGGTCAATGGTACACCCTCCTTTTGTCCCATGTAGCTCAAACATAGTTCATATTCAAGTAATATACATAAAAGCTCGAACCCCAAGACCCAGAGACCATAGCTTGGCATGGAAGAGAGAAATAGTCAGAGATCAATTCCGGATTTGGCAGTGTTTGTGGTCCACCGGTCAATGGTACAGTCAAATTTGCTTGTTCTCCATTCAATTCTTACCCAATTGATGCAAAAATTTGGGAGGGCCAAGGTGGAGGATATACATTGTGTTTGGCCAAATCAGATTTTCGAAAAGTCTTACAAAAAAATTGAAATCAGTTCCATCATTTTACTTTACCGTTGACCGGTGGAACACTGTAGTTGCCCGCATCTGCAGCGTGCCAAACACAGACCTTGACTCTGAAGACACCCAGCTTCACCGAACACCCCGTTTCCTCGCTCACAACCGCCTTCTCGCATTCTTCCTCCGACGACATCCCGTCATTCCCCGAGACGCTCCAACATTTGTAGGATCCTCTTCCATGCTTCGAGATCTGGGGCTCTTGTCGCTGTTTGAGCTCGATCCCAAAGTTAATGGTCCGCTCACGCTGGGCATATTTCTTTATCTTTTGTTAGAACAGCCCAATAGGACAAGTAATGGACTTACTCGGAACTTGGTTGCACAACCGCCCGTATCCGCTGCACGTTGCTCGCGGTATTGATTAGCTCGGCCCAACGCTTCAGCGGGAGTCTCATCTCCGCGTGGCTGAGGTCTGACCCAGCAAGCCTGAGCTCTGGAAAACTGTCCTCTGAGCTTCTCAACCAGCCACTCCCGTGGAACGGCTGCCAGCCCTTGCTCATTCCCGGCAATAATCTTAGCATCGAAGAATGATCTTGTTCCATCTCGACTGGCGATACCCGAGCTGGAAGTCAAATCTAAAATGTTCTGGCGGCGACCGGAGGAGACCCTGCGCGCACTTGCGAACTTCATCAGCGGATGGTGGTGTGATCAATACAAATTCCTCGTCGGTTTCGACACCGCATTTCTCCTTCTTCGTCTGTCTCAAGATTTTCTGCGACAATCAATCAGTATAGGGAATCATGGCTTCCCAAAGACGATGTGCTTCCCCAACTCGGGGGAGCACTCTAATTCACAACAAAACTCCGGAACCTTGAACTGGTCCCAAGGGAAGCCGCCCTTGTGCCGGATATTCTGTCTGTGCTGCCCCTCTGCGAGTGGGACACGATCAGCATTATTTTAGGTAAACCCTAGTACCGTGACTCAATACTGTGGGCTGCACTCGACGAGGCCCTCGCGCATCCACGATTTCGCACTCTCCGACGGTTTCGGTATTCCGTTGAAACGGTCACCGATGTGTTGTCGCTCACCGTCCCGCAGACGAAACTGTTACTGCCGCTGTCGAATGCTCGCGGGATCCTGGAATGATGCCCAAGATATGCCCATACCTTCGGGTTGTCCGCTGTAACTACTAATTTTTTACTGCACCGAGTGCGCGACAAGGAGAAAAATACTGTACAGTCTGAGCTGAGCCACTTAAGTGCCCGAACACATTTTAGGACTCTGGATTTCATCGAAGCATTCCTTCTCCTGAAATTGAGACTTTCCATTTTTTTTCAACGCCGGATCAGGCCGGAACAAACATCGTCGCGTCCATGTACTTACATGCTCGGTTTTGAGCTTTCAAGCTCTAATATTTGAAAAGCAGCCTGCGTGTCTGACAGTCTACGTCGCTCCCTCGTCACCCCGTTTTCGCTTTCAACTGTCTCCAGAACGCCAAATGTAGCAGTGCCCCGACTCCGACCACGCCAATCTGAATCGCAATATAATTCTTCATGCCCATCTGCACGCCTGTTACATACATAAGAATTCGTCAGACAAAGAATCAAAGCGAGGACCACGTACCCGCCCCGCCCATCAAGGTCCCCGTGGATCGCCCAGCATAGTTGCTGTACTGAATCGCCAAACTCGTTCGCCCGTTCCACTCGCTCGGGAGCTGCTTCGAGAGCAGGCTCAGCGTGCAGGTGCTTGCGAGGTTGAACCCCAAGGCTACAAGGAACCAGCAGACGTAAAACGAGCCGAAGACGATTTTGTCTGTCGCGAGGAGTGCGAGTGTTAGCAGCAGACCGGTGAGGCCGACGGCGGAGCCCGCAATAAGTGTAGTGCGGTCCTGGAAGTGCGGGGAATACCGCACGCTTACGAGCAGGAAAGGTACCGTTGCGATGCCACCGAGGGCAATGAAGTTTCCTGCAGCGTATGGGCTGTAGTCGAACGCGACCGCTGTGAAGACGGGGATATTGGCCTCCCAGTTGCCAAGGATGAAGAAGCAGCACATGGCTGACCAGCACATGGAGATAATTACGCCCCATTGGGGCCTTGTGATTTGGCTGATACTATACTCTTCCGGCTGCACATCGGCGGGGGAAAACCCTGAGATAGGACTTTTCAAGCCAGAAACACCGGATGCGGCACCGACCTCCCCGGAATCTGAGGCGAAAATTCGCTTGGGCTTCGGCAGATCTTGGAACAGATATGTGCTCGCCAGCGCAAAAACGAGGCAACACAACGAGGTGACCCATCCTGGGCTTCAATTATATGAATAATCGGGAGCAGCGGCTGATCGGGTCGACTCATACGTACCTCGTATATCCATTGAACACATTGTTTGAAAACCCGATTCTGTAGAGAAGGCCGCCTATGAAAGGCCCGACGCTGAATCCGAAAGCTTGCCCGAGAACGAGCCAGCTTGCCAACGTGGTTCGCCTGCGGATCCCAATTATGCGCGGATCTAGATTTTCGTCTTAAGGCGCGCAAGCTAACTAGATTAAACGGAGCGTCACCTGAGCAATATCGCTTGGTGTACATGAAACCACTGAATCCGAGTCCGGAGACAATGCGGCCGAGGAGAATCAGGTAGAGAAACTTCGCTCGGTAGGCAACTGCATGCAGAATGTTGCCGATGATTAGCGACACATACGCAATATTAAGCGGGCGTGTGTATCGTCCTGGATTGGCACGGTTAGAACGACTGGTGAGGGCTCGATGCTCTACATACCCTCGTCATATTTGGTCAAAGGGATTAACATGAGGCCAGAAAACACGGTGGGAATGCCGATCGTCAACCCAGAGAATAATGCAGAGCCCCCTAGATGCTCCGCATACGCACTGGCTGAGGAAACCGTGACAAAGAATGCGAACTATCTCGGGCTGTCATTATATGTATGATATTCGATGAGACTGCTGGCACACCTGAAGCAAGGCGTTCGTCGCAATCATAATATACAACGATGCCCGGTCGGGAAGCCGTAGCTCTGGATCGTTTGTCGGAGGAACCAAAGCGCCATCCTGCATTTCGAACCTCTGAGTCCCGGCTGATGGAGTGGGCCGGCTGGATCTAGCGGGGGCTGCCGCACCGAGAAGGCCCCATGATGGTCGTTTCACTCCGGATTCACGATGGGCCCCACCGTCTATGACTGTAGAGAGCATTAAGTTGGGAATGGTGTTCAAAAGAGGCCCACAGCAATAACAAAAAAAATGAGCGCTATTTGTATGTCAGCTTCCATGGGGAGCACGGGGATCCGAATCTCCCACCAACGAGATATTTCCGGCGTTCCTATGTAAGCACGACCGCGGCACTTAGTTAATTTGTAATGCTACCTACCTGACTCATTCACGCTCAGATCGGGTCGCGAGCCATGAAGCTATCTATTCTCAGTCTCAGATCAGTCACGACATCCCACATTCCCTTGACCTCGGAATGCCTTGTTCCCAAGTTGGCATGCTGCGGCGGCGTTCCCAACTTAGAATGCTACGGCGGCTCGAGGCTGCCAGTGTAAGGCTTAGTTGTCGCCAAATTGAGCAAGGGTTTCGTCATCACCATTTTCGGATACAGGGGCGAGGGCGGCTGGGAAAAACTTCTATCATGTAGAAGACGTACATGCTGTTGCACTGCTTCGTTGTCCCGATTTGGACTACTGATGGCCTTCCGTGCACAGATCAGTTCTCGGAAATAATAGACTCGGAAATAATAGACTGAGAGAGCATAGTTGGTTGGATCAGGAAGCTGTCAAAACAATCAATGCATATTTGGGGCGGAGGGTCTGACGGAGGGCCGAAAAAAACTTTCGACCTCACATCCGTTTTTCGAATCCTGCTTCGCCTTGAAATCAGCGCGCGGCAGTGCACTTCTCCACCGCCTGGCTCGCTATCTGTCCCTGCCATCATCTCACGGCCTCGCCCCGTTGTTGCAACTCGCGATCTTTCAAACGCCTCGCAGCCCCAAGTTCGCCTCGACGGTTCACTGCGTCGAAAAACTGCCGGTGGTACGATGGCCGACCAATGTCCCGGCCCGAGCGCAACACGCTGGGGACTGAAAAATCACTCACGCCGCGATCCCAACACCATCTCCGCCAGCCGCCGCAGTTGATCACACGCTCGGGATGGAACCGATTATCTCCGTATACCTACCTCCATGGACTGGTCCTCTACCTGTCACCACTCTCATCCATCCAAGGAGGCGGCGCTGGTGGTTCTACGGGAGATGCTGTTCCACGGGGATAATGGCTCACCGATGGTTCCCTTCTGGATGGTAGTGCGGGTTGGGCAGCGGTCAGAATGGAAGGGGGGTGTTCAACGGGAAGTGATTAAGATTGGGCTTGGTGGCGGACAGGTGGCGGAAGGCGAGAACGAAGGTATTCTCAGAGGGACGGGAAAGGCGCTCACGGGCCACTCCAGGAGCATCAGGGAGCACCCTCATGGTCTCCGATTCCCACGCGGCTCTTGACGGCATTCGCTTCAACAGCACCTCGATCAGGCCAGTTCTTGTTCGGAGTGCACTGACACAATTGTCGGACCTTCGTCAGGAATAGGTTAAGCCTATGAATAGGTTACGCCTATGAATAGGTTACGCCTATGAATAGGTTACGCCTATGAAAAGGTTACGCCTATTTAGCTGCACTTATTTTTGAAAAGGCAGCCTAAAACAAGAGCCGGCCTGCGCAGCTAAGGCGGCTACGCTTCTCCCTGAGAACGACATTCCTGGATAAACTCTCCACAACTGCACCAACCTTGCGCCGTCTCATGCATGAGCTCGACCCAATTGAGTTCTTTAAATCCATGGTTTATGAAAGATCTACTGTGGCTCTCGTGGCCAAATTTGCATATGAGTGACCGCTGTCGTCGCGCTGTGTAATCGGTATGAGCGTGCGCCCCCTCCACGCTTAAGTCCCCGGATCTCCTCCCGCTTTGCATCGCAGAATGAGGCCGCGCGGGGAGGTGGGATAGTAGCACTGCCGGAAGGCCAGTATGCCCGCTCAGGAGCACGGCCCGAAGCCGCCCGACCCTCTCTGAGTGAAACTGCTGGATGCCAGGCCGATGGTTGATTCAGCTGGAAAGGTTGGTGGACGAGGGAGGCATCGGTAGCGCGAGCTACAGTCGTTGAGCAGATACGCGCAAACGCGCGCCGGGGCACGGCCCGTTTCCTCGAATTTCATGAAAGCTGACGCGTTGTGACCAAGAAACGTAAGGTGACCTGGGGGTTTGGCACTGGAACGGGGGTCGAGGTATTCGTCTCCGAAGCAGTCCAAATGCTCTCAGCTCCACCTGCCCTACATTACTGCATTTGGATATTCCGAGATCTATGGTAAATAGGTAGGTGGATTTACACGGCTTAGGAACGCCGGTTTCAGGAAGTATCGAGGTGTACACGCACTAATTACACCATCGTCCACGGCTGGGCCTCCCTGCATCCTCATAACCGAGCTCACGGTCGCAGCCTTCGGTCGAAACGTTAGGGAGCGCTAGCTATTCACTATGTAAGCACTCCACTCTTCATCCCTGCGCCAGGCAAAATCTGAGACCGAGTGAACGAATGCGGCAAGCAGCCGAAAGGCCCAGTGCTGTTGGTCGTATCCGTGACGGACATGAACTTCCCGTTACCGCGCCATCGCGAGGTCCACGGAACGTAATCTCTCCTAGACAGACACTTCAACATACGCAGCTCGTACCTCACTTGTTGAAGTTGGTTACTGATCAGGTTAGGCCGTTATTGCAAATCATTGGAGTTTGAATTTCGATACATTTCGGTTGCAAGCCACCTAATCTCATGTTGGGCACTCAAAATACACGTCGAACGATGATCCCCTTCGTGAAAGTCTTTAGGATTTTTATCCCGATTTTCCGTGCCTCAAGTCTCGACTTTGTATGTTGTCCATCCGAGGTCACATGACATGTTCAATAATTTTCTCCCGCTCGTTTTATAAACTCTACTCGGATTCTGAAGAAGCAAAACAACATACACTGATCATAAGGCTCGTACTGGCCTCAAATGCCATGGAAAAACGCGGCTGGAATGGATCCAGCTTCGCGCCAGGAATTCAAACTCCGATGATTTGTGATGACAGCCTAATCTGATCGGACCCCCGGGGTAACCACAGGAATAACGGAACGTAGTCTCTCCTGGACAGACGCTTCAAAATACGCAGCTCTTGCCCCGCTTTTTGAAAGTTGGGACGTGCCGGAACGCAATATCCAAATCTCGCTTAATGCATCTATGCCTCGGGTAGAGCTTCTTACTTCCCCGTCGCTCACGCAACCCCGCCGAAGCTCCGCATGAACCTAACTCATCTATTAGTAAGTTGGTTACATATTTACGGAAAAAGAGGAGAAGGTGGTAAAATTATACTGACGCGATCCCACAAGTAAGCACGCCGCGCTCACATCTTTTTTTAGGCAGTCTCCATCCATCTCGGACAATTGTCTCTGTATAAATTGTATACACTTGCGTCGTCTCACTTCAGAACTTCGCTCCCCTTGCGTCCCGAGAACTAAGGTGAATGACTCTCTCACTGACTTCCCTTCTCGTACTGACTTGTCGGTAGTTGTGCCCAAGACTCAATTACTTATATAGCTCCTGGACACCTTTGTTGTCTCAACTCAGCAGGATGTCATCGCAGCCCTCGTCCATAGATGTCAAAGCACGCCATCCCGACAGTGCGTCTCATTTTGAATTCCCAGACTCGCCACTGATTCCCCCAGAACCTAACCTCCAAGGCGATATGCGTCCCTTGACCGTTGGTATCGTAGGCGGTGGAATCGCAGGCTTGTATGCAGCTCTTCTGCTACAGAGAGAGGGGCATGTCGTCCGTGTTTTTGAGGGCACCGACCGTGTCGGGGGGCGCGTGTGCACGCACTTCTTTTCGCAAGAGGAAGACCAATACTTTGAAGCCGGCGCGATGCGCA
The DNA here is from genome assembly GCA_029204335.1 of Mycena vulgaris. Taxonomy (NCBI): domain Eukaryota; kingdom Fungi; phylum Basidiomycota; class Agaricomycetes; order Agaricales; family Mycenaceae; genus Mycena; species Mycena vulgaris. The sequence goes on from JARGYA010000555.1 coordinate 73,817, forward strand.
TTCCCGACTCCCAGTTCCACTCAATCACCTTCGACCTCATTGGCTATATCAATTCATACAAACTCGGACCTGATAAAACGATAAAACTTATCAACTATGTTCTTGAAGCGGACGGGAACGATGCTTTTATTAACGGCCACAGACGGCCTGGCGCCTTTTCTGGCGAGATTACCCCTGCCCAGCTCAACTGGCCAGACATCCCCCCCGAATTCAATAGATCTGCGAAGGATCTCATGATGAACGCAATAAAACCCTTCCTGGATGGCTTGAACGACGACTTCGACCAGGCCTTCACAGACATGGTTCAAAATTACGACAACTACTCCTTCCGGTTCTTCCTCCAGTCCGTGATGGACTACAGCCCCTCCCTCGTCGACTTCTTGGAGACAGTGCTATCGCAAACGAACCAGTTCACGCTCAGCGTACCCGAGCTGGTAATGCAGAACCTGGATTTTAACACGGAGAAGTGGGTGACGATCGACCGCGGGATGAGCCGTCTTCCGAACGCCATGGCGTCCATCGTTGGATCGCAGAACATAACCTACGGGGCGCGTGTCACGGGTGTTCAACCCACTCCCGATGGCTGCGTCATGGTGCGCGCCGTTGGGCCCACAGGCCCGCTGGAGGAGACGTTCGACCGCGTCATCCTTGCCATCCCGCCCGCGGCGCTCAAGATGATCGTGGATCGCCCCCTCTGGCCCGTGGATAAAGAGATGGCGATTCGGTCGATGCACTTCGAGCCGCTGTACAAGATGGGCTTGCGATTCAAGACCCGCTTCTGGGAGCGCACAGAGCCGAACCGACCGTCGCATGGGGGGCAGAGTACGACAGACTTGCCCATCCGCTGGGTTGTCTTCCCCTCGAACGGAATTGGCGCGGATGGTCCAGGAGTGCTCCTCATCTATGCCTGGTGAGCATGAGCTTGCTCAAATGCTGCCGCGCTATAATAATTATACCCGAATATAGGATGTCGGACGCGAGCGCCTGGCTCCCTTTGAGTGAACTTGAGCGCAGGGACTTGGCGCTTCGGTGCATCGCTAAACTCTACGAAGGGCAGAGACTGGACGGCAAACCGATCGATGTTTTCGACCTGGTTATCGGCACCGCCGACTCGACATGGTCGAGTATGGCTGCGACAGGTGATGCCATGTTCCTTCCCGGTCAGTTCACAACCCGGTTCGAACCGGCGCGCCGGCCAGAAGGTAGCATCTATTTCGCGGGCGAGCACCTCTCCCGCCATCATACGTGGATCTCGGGTGCGGCAGATTCAGCGTTGTGCACCGTGCGCCAAATCCTGGGATCCAATTCCTTGGAGCGTATAACGAGTAGCGAGGAGGTACTCCAGCTCAAGCAATTCTCCTTCAGAGACACAAGCAAATTGACGGTCTCACCGGGACAAGACGCACGGCCGTACTCGACGTCAAGTTCAACTTTGTCAACATATCCTTCGGAAAGAGGCGGCGAGGAGATGAAGGTCGCGTCGGTCGGTTTCCGTACCGTACTGGTGCACCCGCAGGAGATGGCGACACTCGTGGAAGTTGTGGTATAATTGTAATTAGTCTGTCTGTCGTCTATCTCAGGCTTCAAGGCTTTACTCACACACGAGGGGTGCCGTCGTCCGAGTTAAACCGCGAAGGCGCGCAAATGCGCCCGAAGTCATCATTTTAAAACTCATGCCGTCCTTCAACTGCATTTTCTTGCCTTTAAAACAAAAATGCGGGTATGAACTGGCTGCCGTCGGTGCGTACGTGCCATCATGCGCGACTTTGCCCAGGAACTCGTCGACGAGATCCTAGGCCAGGTTTTGCTAAAGCGTGCATCTCCTTTCCTACCACCTACCATCAGACTTGTCCGACGGGCTTGGCAAAACGGCTTGCCCCGCTTAGCGGAGTTTGAAATTGGCTGTGCGGGCTTGGACGGCTTGGCTTGTGGCGAGGCTTGACTTGAGTTCGTTTACACCAAGCTTTACCACTGTAAGTGAGTCGTTGATATTTGGTGCCCACGGCCTCCACACTGATTCCCACCGCCACCAGCATCTCCGCATCGCCTCTGTCCTCAGCATGGCCGCTTTTGCGCACCCAGAAAACACACCCCTTTCAGCGGCCAATGTCACGCCACATGGTGACCCTTTTGTGCTGCGTATTCCAGAGTTCTTGGTGCTAATTTTCATTACTCGTTTGATCAAAACTGTCTCTTAATATACACTTCAACAAATATCCACCGAAATGGCTTACAACACGCGAAACGCAAACTCTGCGCAGTCACATTTCACAACATCTCTATGTTAGCGTCTCCTGCAAGTAATGAAACTAATATATTGCCCGAGAACCACGGTATTTAATTTTCCCCGCGACGGTGCCGAGCGCGGTTTGTCAAGGCGGGCTTATGGGTCGATTTTTTGCCCCCATTCTTCCCCTCCATCTTTCGGCTGATTTTTGCACGTTTTGGTGGTTTCCCTTGATCAATTTCATCGTCCCGCTTGCGCTTCGACGCGTCATTTCCCCCACTCTTACGCTCCTTCTTTGGACCAGGTTTACCGCGTTTTGCCGGCTTCTCGTCATCCACTTGGTCGTCCCCCTTACGCTTCAACGCGCCTTTGACCTCGACCGGAATGGGCGCAGTTGGAGGAAAGTGGGAAGGCCTGTCGCGTTGAAAGAATGGGGGTCGCAATTCTTCGTCAAAAATGGTGTGGTCGCGCTTGGAGGCAAGCATTTGTCAGACCAAAACACCCGAGCGCGTGCTTGTCGATGGAATGGCGCTGAACATTGCGTTGAGCGCTTTGTCCCCATCTGGCAGGCATGCAACAACACTCGTCTTTTAAATCCTCGACCAGGTCACTGTTGAGATTAAGCGACTCCCCAAGCTCGTGCTGGACAGCAAGGAACTGTAGGAGAACTGAGCCGACACCCATTACTCTTGTTTGGCATTCCTCCTCCGTGAGGTTGAGTAGCGCGGGATGGTCCATTAAACTAATGAATGGACCGGTCAGTACGGCCTCAAGCTCGGGCGTTGAAACTAAGCCAAGTGTGTCCATCCAATTAGGGGCTTCTCGACTCCGCAGATGCTTTTTCTTCCCCGCAAAATATTCGTTGAAGCTGGCGACCGCTGGGTGCAGATTGTTCCAATCGGCCAGAATTCCCGCAACCTGAGGAATCGCGGTGTCGAAAATCGACGTGAGGGTTGGATTTTGGTGCCCTGGGTCGTCAGGCCTCATGTAGAATGGCGAGCGAATGGTGCCAATCTGTGGTTGAACCGTGAGAACAGTTCAATTCAATACTGGAAAATGCGAATCATCTCTGTGGTGAGTGTCACATCTTGGATTTCTTCGAGGAATTTGCGACCGCGAAAATGAGTACGAAGCATCAGTACTGGCAGGTCCGACAACGAGCTGTGGAACACCGTGCCGTCGTTGCAGTTGGACCATCGAAACTCATACTCATTGAACTTTCCTTTGCGTTGTTTATGGTGTTGAATGAATTCGGCAGGATACCACAGAACATGTGGTGCCTTCCAGTCCCCGGGTTCTGGAGATGGCAGCATTACAACCTGCCCGGTTGAAAGCTAATACCGTGAGATAATAGCAGACGACGTCAAGGGATGAAAACGTACAATTCAGCGGCCACTTCATCGCGAGACCTTCTGCAGAAAAGGCGTTCACTGGAATCGTTCCAATCTACCCCGGGATAGCACTTGAAATGCGACCACAATTTGCACTTCTCACACTGAACCTCGTCGGGGTCGTCATCTCCTTCAGGAAGGTTCGCTCCGCACGGTTCACAGAACACAGGAGACGGCGTCGCTGATTTAGTTTCATCGCTGGTGTCCGCGAGCGCATTAGGGGTGTCGTATGGCACCGGTGGGGCAGGACTCTGCTCGGGGGTGAAGAATTTGTCGCTTCTTGGAGAGGAAGATAACCTGGGGAGAATCGGAGTCTCCTTGGTTGGAGTGGTGATTGAATCGATGAGCATTTGGCCAATTTCGTCATCCGAGTCGTCCGAAACTGGGATGGGGTCGGCCGGCGGAGGCGAAGGAATTTTCGCATAATCGAACTTTGCCTCTCCCACTGTTCTGGATGTCGTCTGAAACAGGGTTCAAAAAATATTGTCGCAGATTTCTAACCACTTACAGATGCCTTGGACGTTCGAAGATATATCACAAAGGAGGTGGCTGGATCGTGGTCTTCGAGAAGATGCAATGGTTCGAGTTCGGTTAGCAATCCGTTGTGGCGCAGATCGTTGTAAAGATATGTGCTGTCCTCGAGTTTAGTTTTCGTGAGATAATGGCCAACTCCCCCCTTCCACCGGCGGGATAAATATGACGCGAACAATCAAGATATACTCGACATCGAACCCCAAGTTTAACGTCAATGGACATAATAAATCTGTCACCAGTGGTTCGTCCCGCATATTATCGCTATGGCCTAATTGGATCTATGCGCAGGATGAGAGGCCATTCGGTAGAAATCGATTCTGCGGTCGCCTCCGCATTGCAAGCGGGATGGGAGCAAGGGATCGGAGGTGAGAGATGGCACTCGGGAAATTGCATGGATGAGATAGTCGGCGAGCGACGAGCGGTGAGAATCCTGGGGCATATACTCCTGCGCAATAAAAGATCATCATGACGGATCCCATTTTCGACTGATATCCAAGGTGTCGATTTGACCACAGTATGTTTCGCACTGCAGGAATAGTTCACTGCGTGAGAGATCCCGAAATACTTCTGCACACCGCGGGTTGTGTCGGGCTGAGCAAGAATTATCGAAGGAAAATAATAACAATTCGACTGAGCTCACGTTGACCATTTGATTCAGCCAAGTTCGACTGCAACTGGCCATTCCCGCGGGAAATACCCCGCCATTCCCCTTGGTTTCAATAAAATCTTAACATTCAGCTGCCCGGCCAAAAGTGCGTCCCCAAGTTTTCTTTTGTCGGGCTTTGAAGAATTTTTGGCGGATAAATCAGATGAAGCGATCGAGCCGCTGAGGAGCCCGCGAAGCCACAGGTGTTCAACCACATATTTAATGGCCGGTCTCGGGAGCCTCTACACGAATGCGTCGAAGGAATTCCTAGCGTGTGCGTCCCCCATGGCTCCAAAAGCGCGGAAAAGGGCCTCTAAGGAAGCATCAATGAAGCAATGAGTTATCAATCCCAGCGGTAGGACTGGCGAGGATAACAGAGTTGGCGGAGAGGATTTCGGTGATGCAAATTGTACACGCGCGGGCAATGGAGCAGAGTTGACAGCGTCCCAACGTTCTGCATCGATTCAGTGCGGCATTGATGGTGTGAATTCTCCCTCAATCTTCTCAACGGCTTCTAGACGTTCACGCGTATCTGGAGCACGCCCATCATTTGGGTGCCACTTGATGCGCGATTTTGGTTTCCGTTTAGAGCCCTGAAATCGGGCATCGACGTGTCCCGCTGTTCAAGTTGAGTTTTGATTTACAATATCGGAGCAAGGAGAGGAACATGGACCGAGAATTGCAGCGTACAACATCTCGGTCTCCCGCTGAAATCGATAGAGGCGTCGAATACCCTCCCAAAGATCAAATCCAAAGCCTACAGCGGGATAGAGCAGCCAATGGTTTGATTCGCTCGCGTTGGTGGAATTGGGCAGTTTGGCCCGCAACTCTGCAGGCATTTTCTGCATCGCGGGGAAGATCATGCTGCCGTTACCTGGTAGAATCCACCAGGCCAACCACGGCCTCACCTCTGGAAAATCGGTGCGAATCTGTTTCACGGCCTGTAGAAATTCCACTGGTGTAGTGCGCTCCGATTCAAGGACGTTAATCAACATCTCGAATCGATAAAGGTGTTTCTTGCCGATGACCTGTTTAATCTTGTGGAGCGAACGCTTCCAGTGGACAATGTACCCCTTGATCAAGGCCTCTGCTCGAGCTCGTAGGGCTGACGCCTCGGCGGAACGACTTTCGTCGCTGAGTGTATTCCAGCCAGGGATCCTGGAGCACATAAAGTCCACAAACGCCAAGATGAACCATTGCGCTGTGCCGTGGAAAAATCAAGGATCTGCAATGCAGGAACACGTTAAAGAGGGCGAGAGGAGGAGGCAGAGAATATACCGCGCTGTAGAGCCGCTCGTCGAAAGCATACCCAAGTCCTCGTGTGCATAGTTCCAGTGATATCAGCACTTGTGATTCAATTTTAACACAAGTTGGTTAGTTGGAAATTTTTAATTTTGTACACAAGTTGCTGTAGAGAAAAATTAAAATTTTACACAAGTTGCTGTACTACCACATAGCCCACCAGCTGCACCACCAGGGTGCCGGATTAATCTCCAGCTGAATGTGGACTGCATAAAATCCGAATTAATTGCTGAACCTTTAGGTTTGGCTACCCTAGAGAACTTGGATTTCAGCCAATTTTGCTACAAGTACAAATAATGATTGGTCATTAAAGATTAGTCAGGTCATTCAAATAGCCCTCAACAGGCAAATTGCTTTACTGGAATACCAAGTTGGATACTGGATGCAATTCTCATGAAACGCTGCTGCCTTTTGCATCGTATTCCGCTGTACTGAGGGCTAATATTGTCAATTTCTGCACTTGAACGACACGGAACATCGCCCCGAGTGGGCCGCATTTGGCAGATGGATGACGGTATTTTACAGATCCGTGATTCGCGGGTTTCCATGCTGTGTGATTCGAGTACGGCAATTCGATTTGACATCACTGATGGCGCTGTTGGCGGGCAGCGTCGGCATGATGTGGGATTTGTTCGGAGCACTCCCCAAGTTGGAAAAAAAAATATTCCTTGGCGAGGCCTTAGCGGTATCAAACACCCCTGAGGAGTTTTTCGTAGCATAAGTTACAAGATCTCCAATTGCAGATGCGGGCCTGAAATCGATGAAACCCTCGGATTAATTGACCGATAGATTAGGGACACTGGAGAGCAAGTGCACACCTTTTTCTTGGCCTGCTCGACGCTCAAATTTTTCCCTCAGGACACCACAAATGGCACCGAAAGCCTTTCGCTATGTTCTCGCTGAAACACTACATACTCGACTCCTTTTTATCGGCTGTTTACGATTCCGCTAAAATCCCAAAATTCTATTCAAAAATCCGTACGGAAAAATAATATGATTCCATCATAAGGCTCGTTCACATGCTAGAGGGCGAGCGTTGGACTAAATCGGCCAGATTTTTCTTTATGTAATCATTAAACTGATAAAGACAACCATGCTCTGAAGGAAATCTTGCTGAGCATTGGTGAAATTTGACCATCATTCAAAGCTCAAGTTCGCTCCAGAATGAGACAAGGGGAGTCCAAACGGGCAGGCACGCGGCGAAGTGCCTAAGTTGGGCGGCCTAAATGATTTGGCCTTCCCAAGAATCGCGTCCAAAAAGTGTCTAACGTCGAAATAATATGAGTGAGCTGTTTTGTTTCCCTAGCCTAAAGGTTCAGTTCCCGCCTCGCAGAGGCATAATCCATGTCATCTGAGTTAGTCCGATTCAATCTTAGTGTAATCACTTACCGCAAGATGAGATCAATCCTCGGCACCCGCTTGCTTAATCAATCTAATACAGATTGACCTCTGCCAGTGGGAAATGATTGCACGCACCAGGATTTATGTCGCTCGGAATCTTCGGATTAATCTTCTGCTGAATCTGAGCTGGAATCTGAATTAGCACATATCAGTCAACAGAATGGCACGCACTCCAAGCTTCATCTAAAAATTAATCTGGGAAAGCTTAAGATTAATCCATGGGGTAGATTCAGATCACGCACCGGTAAATTCATCATGTCGGCGATAACACGAACTCGCCGAGTCATCCCATTGGCACGGGAGTTTGATCTGCGGCAGTATCAATCCGTGGAGCAGACCCAAGTAACACACTCACCGATTCATCGCGGTCTGCAGAATATTATCGAGGTAGGATACCAAATGTGTCGATCCGACGGATTAATCTCAGGGAAATCAATCCAGGTCCACACGAAGAAAGAAAAAACACGGATCACAAGCAGCCGCTCGGATCAGGGGTCCCTGCGACGTTGCTCCGCTCCGCGGACGGCGCGAACTCGGGACAGTGACAGGCGGACAGGGCAGCGTGACGGGGGTACATACGCGTGTGCATTGGAAGACTCAGCGCGACGGTGATGAGTGTGGCGCATAAGTGACGAGATGATGCCGCGAAATGCAGAAGAATGGTGGGGAGAGGACGCCGGAAAGGGGGACATACATATGCATTAGAAAACTCGGGGCAACAGCCATGGGTGGTGCAATGACCACGAGATAATGCTCCAAAGTTCGCACTAATGAAGGAGGGAGCAAGGCATCTGTGAGGCGAGGCTTAGTGTAGATGCAAGAGAGTAACAAAGAAACAGCTATGGAAGAAAATGGACGCCAGGGCTTACAGAGCTCTGGGCCTCAAGGATGATCCGGTGCGCACCTGGATCTTGGCCAACATGTATCCCTTCTTCCGACGCAATCAGCA